>JAQZBX010013739.1:0-39444 GCA_029593785.1 Cabassous unicinctus
GGTTAGGCCTTTTAAAACCTTAACTCCTCCCCCTTCATAATGTTGGGGAGGGGTCCCAGCTGTTTGCTGTTCTGATTGGTTGCCTTATGATCCCCTCCTGTTAGCTCTCGGGGGCCCAATGAGGAGGCCTGTTTGGGGTTATCTGGGGCCTCTCTTTGACCCTGGAAAGAGTTCCACATGGAATCTCGTGGCCAGGGTCTCATGGGATCTTCCTGGCAGCCTTCCCCTCAGGAAGTTTTTCAGGTGGGGTCTCTCAGCCATGTGGTCTGCCAGCCACATTGTCTGCAAACATGGTGGGGCCCAAGCCGCCTTCCCTCTTCCACTATACTAACCTGCCTCAACATGAGCATACTCAAGCAGCCCTGTGGAGAACCCTGTGAAGTCAAGAATGGAGCCCTCCTGCTGACTGCCCTGTGAGTCATTTTACAAGTGGATCCTCCACTCCAATTAAACCTTCAGATGATGGCAGCCCCAGCTGACATCTGACTCTAACTTCATGTGAGACCCTGAGCCAGAACTAGGCTTGGCCCAAATTCCTGACCCATAGAAACTGTTATACAAAAAAATGTTTATTGTTTTTAACGACTAATTTTTAGAGTACTTTAAAACACATTAATAGAGAATGATTACACCAATAATATGCCTTTGATATTCATTGATATTTAGACCATTTTTCACTTCTGATACATTGAAAATCCAAAGGATTTACTTGCTTAATATTTCAACTAAGATATCTGGGAAGATAGAGCTATAATGAGGCTAGTCATTCTCTTTAGCAGATCATGCATAGTTTTTCCACTTTATGTACTACTCTTACTCTGTATTATTTCATATTTATCTATAAGTTTATTTATGTAATTGATTTAGAGATGCAGTAGTCCCATCATCCTTCTTATAGTCTAATGACAATTTACGAGGTGCCAGGGCTATAACTGGTAATCAGTTACATGAATAAGAGCATGACCTCTGGAGCCAGGATATCTGGGTTTAAATTCTGGTTCCACTACTTACCAGCTGGGTGACCTTGTGTAAGTAAATCACTGACGTATCTGTTTTCAAGTTTCTACCTCTCTAAAACAGGAATGATAGCAGCTATGTACAGCAGGGGAAACAGAGAGAGATTGAGATGTGATGAGTTTTTGTTTGTTTGGTTTTTTGTTTGTTTATTATTGTTATTGGAATAATGAAAATGCTCTAATAATGATTGAATTGATGAAGTCACAACTACGTGATTATACCAAATACCATTGATTGTATACTTTGAATGGATTGTATGCTTTATTAATATGTATCAATAGAATTGATTTGTTTAAAGAAACACAGGGATGATAATACATTCTTCGTTTAGGTAGCTAAATGTTTCAGCCCTACATATTAAAAATACCATCATTTTCCCATTGATCCACAATGTCACATTTTTTTTTGTAAGTCACAAGTCCCTGTGGGAGGTTTCCTACCACTAACTGATAAAACTTGATAATTGTACCTAAACTGTTTGTACAAACAACATGATTTATGCTGAATACCTACTGTGTGATTCCAGTGGAAGAGAATTCTTGAAAGCTTGCCTCTGGCTTCTCTCAGACCTCACGCCATGCACCTTATCCCTTTGCTGATTATGCTTTGTATCCTTTCATTGTAATAAATCATAGGCATGGTGTTAGAGATTGAATCATGTTCCCCACAAAAGGCATGTTCAGGACCCAACCCCTGATCCTGTGGGGGTGAATCCATTTGTAAATTGGACCTTTGAAGATGTTATTAGTTAAGGTATGTCCAAACTGAATGAGGGTGGGTCTTAATCCAATGTGGCTGAAGTCCATATAAGCAAAGGAAATTGGACACAAAAGAGAAGCCATGGTGAGCAGGCAGAAACTGAAAGTCAGCAGAACCAGGAAGAGAAAGATAATTCATCAACATGTGATAGAAAAGTCAAGGAACCCCAAAGATTGCCAGCCAGCCCCAGAATACCACAGTCTTTGGGGAGACAGTATCTCAGTGCTGGCACCTCATTTTTGGACTGCCTAGCTTCAAAACAGATAGCCAATAAATTCCCACTGTTTAAGCCAGTGTATTGCATGGTATTTGTTTTAGCAGCAGAGACACTAATGCTAATGGACTAATGGACTATATGCTGAGTGCTGTGAGTATTCTCAGCGAATCATTGAATCTGGGGGTTGTCTTGGGGATTCCCAACACAGATATTTAATTTATCTTAAACCTTGAATGGGAGAATAAAAATGTGTGCAATGCTACTTAAAGAAATAAAATGACAATGATTGGATGCATAGGAGGAAACTTTTAAAAAATTATTGTATTTCTTTAAAGGCGATTATTGACTTTAAGCTTTTGAAAATATAATGTACACTTATACATTACACAAAACAAAAACTCAGGGAATTTGTCACCATCAATCCTATAACTATTGAGAGAAATCACAACCATAATTTAAAATTTTCACACAAAGAAAATTTCAGGCATAGATAACTGTTCTGTATTGAAATTATATTAATGATCTTGAATCCTCAAAAACATTGTAAAATGTCGACCATAATTAGAATGTAAACAAACTGAGGAAAACATGTTTCTGTAACAACTGATAACCAGACATTTATGCAAGAATATGATATGGACTGGCTTGATGCCGGCCAAAAGGGCACTTTCTACAAAATTCAGTGCAGATGCCACTTCTGCAAGCATCAGGTAAGAGGCAGGCTGACAACGACTTGCTCTGACTTCCAGCTCCAATGCCTGTGCTATGTTGCAAGATTAACTGCCATCCTCAATAACACACTGCTACCAGCCCAGCGGCTTCCCCCATGGGCTTTGCAACCTCTGCTGAAAACCCTGTCTAACCTAGCTCTTGAGAGCCACTGTTAAACATTCCACCTACTTTTTCACCAGTCCTCAGATGGACTTACGAGACTATTTAAAATTTATGGTCTTTGACCTGGCTGTTGTGTATTGGTTGTATTGGCAGCTTGTGATTAAGCAAGCAAATAAATTGCATTGAGCTTGGGAACTAGAATCCTGTTGGACCTGCTTTCAAGTGCCTAGTTTACTTTCAGTTTGATCACCATTCGGTTACTACAACTAAATTTTCATGACAATTGGCATAGTGGGCAGGATCCCAATGCCAATGCAAATACCTTATTTGGATACTACAGCTGCAATACAGTTATTTAAATTATAAATTCTTAAAAAAAAAAAAAAGGAATTTATAGGAGATATGTATTAGTCTCTGTTTGACATAGTCTGACTGCCTATTTGGAATTTTGCATGTACTTATTTTAATTGACATTTATATTTGGAAAAAAACTGAGAAAAAGGTTGGAGAATACTCAAGATGTGGAAAAATCTTTTTAAACAACGGAATGGGGGAAAACTAAATGTTAAAAAATGAGGATTCTTGGAGGCCAATAGAGGACCTCATAAGACAAAACCTTAGGATTAGAGACACTCCAGATATTGGCCTGATCACCTGACCAGAAGAGTTATATCCTATAATTAAGAGCTAAGCAGGAGGGGAAGTGGATGTGGCTCAAACGATTGGGCTCCTGTCTACCATATAGGAGGTCCAGGGTTGGATTCCTGGGGCCTCCTGGTGAAAAGCAAGCTGGCCCATGCGGCGAGCTGGCCCATGCCAAGTGCTGGCCCACTTGGAGTGCTGGCCCGTGCAGAGAGCTGGTGCAGCAAGATGATGTAACAAGAATAGAGACAATAAGAGATACAGCAGACCAGGGAGCTGAGGTAGCACAAGAGATTGAGTGGCTCTTCTCCACTATGGAATGTCCCAGGGTCGGTTCCCGGTGCTGCCTAAAGAGAAGATAAGCAGACACAGAACACACAGAGAGGAGACAGCAAGCGCAAAAACGAGGGGGACAGGGAGAAACAAATAAATCTTTTTTTAAAAAAAGAGCTAAGCAGGAAGAAATGCCTTCTTTATTGCCAGAAGCAGTAGGCAACATAGACAAAGATATAAAAATAAAGGGAATATTCAGGCCAGAAGGATTGTATCTAAAAGACCAATCCCAAATCCTGACCCCAGTGCTCTAGGTAATGATTCAGATTCCTAGCCAGGCAGTGATGACTATCTAAATGATCCGTATAGCTGGGATGGACGGTAGAGAGACCTATCACTCTGATTAAAACTACTAAGAACAGTAATGATAATGACACTATTGCAGTAACAGAGCAAAGGGCATTTTCCAGACAAGAAATCATAAAATTAAGGCAAGAATTCTCACAAAATGGAGAAACAACGGAAACACAGTGGTTATTAGATCTATGGTCCAAAGAAGGACATAATTTGCCACTAATAGGCAGCAAATTAATACAATTAGGAAACATATCTAATGATACTAGACTAAATCAAATACTTAGAAGTTTTGGTAAAAAACATCCAGTAATAGAAAGATCACTGTTTGATTGGATTTTCTAGGGCTTGGAAATTAATCCCTTTCTATATTTAGTAGCAGCAAAAAAAACCAGGGACTTGGTCCTCTGCAGGGGCTGCCACTAATATCTTGATGAAGCTGCGGCTATTGACTATGATTTATTGTGGTCGTACTAATAGTCTGTTAGAAGCATAAGCAACAGACCAAATAAAGAAAATTGTTCTAAGATCAGCACCAAGTCAGGAGAGAATGATTCTGTTCACAGTTTTCACAGGTGCTGAGACATTTGGCAAATAAATTGATGCAATTAGAACTGCTGAAAAAGTATGTTAGGATAAAATTTATGCCTTCAGAGCACTGCTCAGTTTTGAAAAACCAATGAGATTCCTCCCCCCCCTCCTATTTAATATAGAATGGGAAAAACCTGTACCAATAGGAAAATTCTGAAACAAAATAGGATACAAAATATTAGGAATCCTTTCAATAATAGAAATGGAGATTTTAGGCAGATAAGAACAATATTTTGAAACGATAGTAATGGCAGAGAGAAGTTTAGACCACCTAGGACCTCTTATATAACTAGAGCAGTAAGGAGTAAAATGCAAAGTAAACCAAGAAAAAGGATGGAGATTATAACATAGAGACCTTATCTTGCTATTGGGACGCAGGAACTCAGCAGTCTCCATCTACTGGTCAAAGCCAGAGTCAATTACCAATATGTAAGGGTGGCCATTTCTAAGGATTATTTTGTAAATATGAATATTTAGTGTTAGTAGATATTGGATCATAGATCACAATGATTAAAAGTCAGATAAAGATGAAGAAAATAATGAAAAAGTTTATATTGAAGGTTCAGGAGGCAAAATTAGTCAAGAAACTTGGGTTAATAGATATAGTATAATAGTTGAAATGGAACCTATGTAAACCAAAAGCCTAATATGACCTACTTTAGAAGACATATTGGGAACGGGCATTATGGCATCACATGTAAATAGAAATAAGAAATATATTACAGTTAAACTAGCAAAGGCTAAATGCATTCATGTTGTATTATCAGGTGTAATTATAGTAATTAATACTCCCACAATCTATTTTAAAAAGCAGTTTTTAGTATATTACTAAAAATTTTCAAGAGCTAGTGGAAGAAGCCATAATCATCTCTATCATCTCACTTTACAATAATACCATTTGGCCAGTTAAAAAACCAGATGAATCTTATAGATTCACTGTAGATTTTAGAAATTTCAATAGGGCTACTCCTAAACTGAAGGAATACTACCAGATATTGGTACACTAATTAATAAAATTACTACAGGAAAAGGAATGTGGTATACAGCTATAGCTTTAGGTGATATGTTCTTTGCAATACCTATTGGTAGTGAAAGCCAACCCATGACTGCATTCTCATGGGAAGGAAGGCAATATATGTTCACTAGATTACCACAAGAATATATTAACAGCCCAGTAATAGCACACAACCAGTTAACACCAGAGTCATACATATTTTCTAACACATATCCATATATTAGGATAGCATCTTATATTACACTGATGACATTATTATAATTGGAGTAGACAAAAGAGAACAGGAAACATTAAATTACAAACTATTTCCTTTCAGAAAGATAAAGTGTGAGGATCAATTACTGCAGTAAAATATTTTGGAATACACTGGTCCTCAGGATGGACTAAACCACATCCAATCATAGCCAAATTACAACAGTTACAACCACCCAACAGAAAAGAGGAGGCACAAAATTTGTATAGGTATATTGTTGAAAGCTATACATGAAACAACAAGGGGAAACAAAACCTATTCCTGGGTAGAAAAGCAGGAATTAGCATTACAACTTAAAGATGTGATTACAACTTTTCAGACATTAGCACCTATAGTATCAGACTCTAAATTAAGACTAGACTATATATTTACACAAGGCTTTGATACACAGTCCTTATGGACCAATGAACCAAATGAACACAATGTCTCTTGCAAAGTGTATATATGAACCATCCAGTAGGTTTCTGGATTAAAAAATATTAAAAAGAATACTTGGGCACTGTGAGAAGCCCTATGACATTCAGAGCCATTAACAGAAAAACAAAGCTTATTGCTAAAAATCTCACAACCCATACTGGTGTGGGCTAAGCAAATGCCAAAATAACACAAAAGAATTATGCTGGTTCAACGAGTTCTCAACAGGAAATGGTATATTTTTGAGCAGACAGTCCACCCTCTGCATTAACTGAGAAAATCTGAGTATTGCCAACTGTGGGCTTCCTGCTCAACACAAAGAGAGAATGCCAAAAGCAGCAAGAGAAAAGAGAACCATCAAATACAAAGGAAGCTTGATGAGATTAAGTACTGATTTCTCATCTGAAACCATGGAGGCAAGAAGGCAGTTGTATGACATAATTAAGGTGCTAAAAGAAAAAAACTTCCAGCCAAGAATTGTCTGTCCAGCAAAACTGGCATTCAAAAACATGGGAGAGTTCAAAATATTCACAGATAAAGAGAAATTAAGATAGTATATCAATAAGAAACCTGCACTTCAAGAAATACTAAAGGGAGTTCTGCAGGTCAAAATGAAAAAACAGGAGAGAGTGAGTTGGAGGAGAGTGTAAGAATAATGATAAGAAGAGAAATAAAAACAACATATGGCATATATAAACCTAAAGAAAATATGACTAATGTAATTCCTTGACAGTAATAACATTGAATATTAATGGATTAAACTCACCAGTCAAGAGACACAGATTTGCAGAATGATTAAGGAAATATGATCCATCTACATACTGTCTACAAGAAACCCACCTTAGACCCAGGGACACAAGGAGGCTGAAAGTGAGTGGTTAAAAAACAATTTTACAAGCAAATAATAACCAAAAAATGATGGGAGTAACTATACTAATATCAGACAAAATAGACTTTAATTGCAAAACTATTGTAAGAGACAAAAATGGATGCTATATATTAATAAAAGGAGTAATCTATCAAGAAGAAAGAACAATCAAACATTTATGCACATAACCAGGGCACATCAAAATACATGAGGCAAACACTGGAAAAACTAAGTGGAGAAATAGATGCCTCTATTAAAGTGGGGGACTTTAATAGACCACTATCACCATTAGACAGAACATCTCGAAAGAATAAAGCAACAAAGACTTTGAATAATACATTAGAGGATCTTGAATTAATAGATATATACAGAACATTACACCCAAATACAGTGGGATATACATTCTTCTCAAGTGTACATGGATTATTCTTCAGGATATACACCATACTAGGCCACAGAACAGTTTCAATGAATTCAGAAATATTGAAATTATACAAAGTAATTTCTCTGACCACAATGGAATGAAGCTGGAAATCAGTAAGGGACAGAGAACTAGATTAGGCACAAAGATATGGAAGTTGAAAAACACACTTTTGGACAGTGAGTCAAGGAGGAAATTGCAAAAGAAACCAGTAACTACCTTGAAATGAATGAAAATGACAACACAGTGTATCAAAACCTATGGGATACAGCAAAAGCTGTACCGAGAGGGAAATTCAGAGCCATAAATCCTATATTAAAAAAGAAGAAAGAGCTAAAATCAAACAACTAACTGCAGACCTGGAGGAATTAGAAAAAGAACAACAAACTAACCCCAAAGGAAGTAGAAAGAAGGAAATAACAAAGATTAGAGCAGAACTAAATGAAATTGAAAATAAGAAAACACTAGAAAAAATAAACAAAACCAAAAGCTTGTACTTTGAGAAGATCAATAAAATTGACAAACCCTTAACAAGAATAACAAAGAAAAAAAGAGAGAAGATGCAAATACATAAAATAAGAATCAAGGAAGGATATATCACCACTGACCCCACAAAAATAAAGAGTATCATAAGAGGATACTTTGAAAAATTATATGCCAATAAGGTGGATAATTTAGAGGAAATGCACAAATTCCTAGAAACACACAAGCAGCCTACATTGATAAAAGAAGAAATTGATGAACTCAACAGACCAATCACAAGTAATGAGATAGAATTAGTCATCAAAAACCTCCCAACTAAGAAGAGCCCAGGACCAGGCAGCTTCACAGGTGAATTCTACCAAATATTCCAGAAAGAACTAATACCAATCCTGCTTAAACTCTTCCAAAAAATAGAAGTGGACGGAACATTGCCTAACTCATTCTATGATGCCAAAATCACCCTAATACCAAAGCCAAACAAAGATGCCCAAGAAAGGAAAACTATAGACCAATCTCTTTAATGAACCTAGATGCTAAATTACTCAACAAAATCCTTGCTAATCATATTCAACAACACATCAAATGAATTATACATGATGACCAAGTGAGTTTCATCCCAGGTATGCAAGGATGGTTCGACATAAGAGAATCAATCAATGTAATACACCACATAAACAGATCGAAAGAAAAACATCACATGATCCTCTCTATAGATGCAGAAAAAGCATTTGACAAAATACAACACCCTTTACTGATAAAAACACTACAAAAGATAGGAATAGAAGGAAACTTCTTCAACATGATAAAGGGTATATATGAAAAACCCACAGCTAACATCATATTCAATGGAGAAATCCTAAAAGCTTTCCCACTAAGATCTGGAAAAAGACAAAGCTGCCCACACTGCTCCTATTTAGCATTGTGTTAAAAATACTTACTCAAGCACTTAGGCAAGAAAAAGATATAAAAGGTGTCCAAATTGGAAAGGAAGAAGTAAAAATTTCACTGTTTACAAACAACATGATCCTATACATAGAAAGCTCTCAGAAATCTACAACAAAGTTTCTAGAACTTATAAATGAGTTTAGTCAAGTCGCAGGTTATAAGATCAATGTGTAAAAATCAGTAACATTTCTGTACACCAATAATGAGCAATCTGAGGAGAAAATCAAGAAAAAAGTCCATTTACAATAGCAACTAAAAAAATCAAATACTTAGGAATGAATTTAACTAAAGATATAAAGGACCTATATACAGAAAACTGCACAACACTGTTAAAGGAAATTAAAAAAAAGACTTAAATAAATGGAAGAATATTCCTTGTTCATGGATAGGAAGACTAAACCTCATTAAGATGTCTATCCTACCCAAACTGATTTACACATTTAATACAATCCCAACAAAATATCACCACAGCATTTTTTAATGACTTGGAAAAACTAACTATGAAATTTATCAGGAAGGACAATAGGCCCCAAATAGCTGAAGCCATATTGAAAAAGAAAAATGAAATCAGAGGAACCACAATACCTGACTTTAGAACATTGTACAAAACTACAGTGGTCAAAACTGCATGGTAGTGGCACAAGGATAGACATACTGACCAATGGAACTGAATTGAGAGTTCTGATATAGATCCTCGCATATACAGTCAACTGATATTCAACAAGGCCACCAAGCCCATTCAACTGGGAGAGAATGGCCTTTTCAACAAATGGTGCCCGGAGAACTGGATATCCATATCCAAAAGAAAGAAAGAGGAACACCATCTCATATCTTATACAAAAATTAACTCAAGATGGATTCAAATATCTAAATATAAGAGTCAAGACCATAAAGACCTTGGAAGATAATGTAGGGAAGCATCCACAGGATCTTGTAATAGGAAAAGATTTCATGAACTTCATACCCAAAGCATGAGCAGTGAAAGAAAAAATAGATTATTGGGACCTCCTCAAAATTAAAAACTTTTGCACTTCAAAGGAGTTTGTCAAGAAAGTGAAAAGGCAGCCTACTCAATGGGAGAAAATATTTGGTAACCACATATCTGACAGGCTGAATATCCAGCATATATATCAAAATCCAATACCTCGAAAATAAAAAGACAAACAACACATTTAAAAAAATGGGCAAGTGATTTAAATAGACACTTCTCCAAAGAAGAAATACCAATGGCTAAAAAGCAAATGAAAAGATGCTCAACATCACTAGCTATTAGGGAATTGCAAATCAAAATCACAGTGAAATATCATCTTACACCCATTAGACTGGTGGCTATTGAAAAAACAGAGGACTACAAGTGTTGGAGAGGATATGGAGGAAAGGGAAGTCTCATCCACTGCTGGTGGGAATGTAGACTGGTCCAGCCATTGTGGAGGACAGTATGGTGGTTCCTCAGAAAACTAACTGTTGAACTGCCATATGATCCAGCAATTCCACTGCTGAGTATATAGTCAGAAGACTTGAAAGCAAGGACATGAACAGTTACGTGCGCACCAATGTTCATAGCAGCATTATTCAGTATTGCCAAAAGTTGAAATCAGCCCAAATGCCCTTCAACAGATGAATGGATAAACATATTGTAGTATATAAATACAATGGAATATTACTCAGCTGTAAGAAGGAATACAGTATTAACACACAGGATAATATGGATGAATGTTGAAGACCTTATGTTGAGTGATGCAAGTCAGGAACTGAATGACAAATATTACATGACCTCACTGATATTAAGAAAATTGAGCAGACTCACAGAGCTTGAATCTGGAAGATAGATTTACAGGAAATAGAAAGGGAGAACTCTGTGAGCCAATGCCCATATGGGCAAAGTCTATGATAAGTTGGAAGTATGTAGTTATGCAGTGGAGGAGCATGACAATGATGCAGTGATACTCTTGGGTTAGGCAGTGCAGGTATGTCAGGGAAGTAGGGTGTGGAGGGGATTTGGACTGTCCATGGAACTAGGGGCAGGGTTGGGGGAGGGAGCAGGTGAATACTGGGGATTGGTGGGTATGTGGTTGAAACTACAATGTTGGGAATGCTCTTTTGGCAATAGGGCAAGGTAGGATTACTGTTTTAGGGCATTGGATGTGGGGGGCATTCAGGACAGGGCACGCCTAGGGCAGGCTTCTAGGGAGTATGTGAGTGTTCATCTTGACATAATGTGTTGTATCAGTGGATGGAGACCCACATAATGAGCAGGAAGGTGTTGGACTCCCATCCTGGAGAGGCCTGCTATGTTCTCAAATAGAGGGGCAGGAATCTCTTGAGAGCATGGGTGATGCCCAATAGGGTAGCACAGACCAGTGTGTATAGCCCTTAGTGTTGTTGCAAGTAACTGTGAATCTGGTCCTGTAGAGAGTGAAGCCTGGTGGTTGCCATGGGTCCCAAGAGGAGGAGGAGGGAGGAATAGAAGAGATGGAACAGGAGCAGTATGAGGGCGATGGAAGTGTTCTACATGATCGTGCAATGATGGATACAGGCCATGTTAAGTTTCATCAAAATTTATTAAAGTGTACAGTGCAAAATGTAAACCATAATGTAAACCATTGACCATGGGAAGTAGCTCTGTTTCAATATTTGTACATCAGTTGTAACAAATGTACCATCCACATATAAAATGTTATTAATAGGGGAGGGGGGAAAAGGAGGAGGATGTTGGATATATGGGAGTCCTCTATATTCAGTACATGGCTTTGCTGTGACCTAAAACTTCTTTGAAGACAAAATGAAACAAGAAAGAAACTGGGGGAATAAATGGAAGAAAATGTCATTGTACATACAGGACAACAGATCTTACAGTGATGAAAGACAAAATGTCAAAAAAAATTTTAAGATTTTTTTCATTATTTTTTATTATCCCACACTAAAAAAAAATTTTTTTTGTATTTTATTTCTTAATTTTAAAACTATCATTATTATTTCATTTTCTTATTTATTGTATTTGGTTATTTTATTGGCTTCATTTTTGAAGACGTTTTGGATCACAGAACGATTACAGCTGTGACAGGGGAGGACCATTTGTGTGGGGTGTCAGTGATGGGAGATGCATGGGAGAAGGTTCACCTGGACATACATATAAGGCATTTAAATGTGTTCAAATGTTCATGGGGCATTGTTACGGTGAGTGGAGATTCACACAATAACAGAAAGAATATTGAATTCTCATCCCGGGGAGCTCTGCCACATTCTCTAATGGAACAGCAAGAATGCCCCAAGGTCAGAGGCAATGAAGGAGGATGGTCCATTGACGGGCCTTTGTATTGATGACTGTGCTTATGAACCTTTATTCTTGAAATTGAAATTTAGCCTAGTATTATAAGGTACCTAAGTGTTACCTCCTGAGAGCCTCCTTGTTGCTCAAATATGGCCTCTCTCTAAGCCTAATTCAGCATATAAATTGAATAGCTTCCCCCCCAGCGTAGGACATGACTCATAGGGATGAGCCTCCCTGGCACTGAGGGATTACTACCAAGCATCAACTAGCAATGCAACTGGAAAAAGACCTTGACCAAAAGGGGGAAAAGGTGAAGACAAATGAGTTTATATGGTTAAGAATCTTCAAAGTGAGTTAGGAAATCATTCCAGAGGTTACGCTTATGCACATCTTACCATGATCTCATTGACTTCCAAATTAGACACTTCCCCAAATAGTGGGGCTCCTGAGGACTCTGGAGACACCCAGGCACTATGGTCAGGGCAGATAGCTCATGAGTTTGGTGCCTTGCCAGTGGGCCCTACTTTGAGATTTATGCTCCCCAATGTGACAGAATTGGACTCAGTTGTGGCTTCTCTACACATGGATCTTCTGTCCCTTCTATTTGAACCTATAGTCGGTGCTGAAGTTGGTAGGTGTACGTCCAAGAGATTTGAATCTCTGGGCTGTCCATGTGCCAGCTGAGCCCTAAGCCTCAATGGAGTTGCAGCACCTACTTTCCAGTTCATTGGACTCACCCAGGACAACTAACAAGGAGGTGAGGATGGACAACCATCATACCAAGGAACTGGGAGAGTCTTCAACTGCAAGCAAGAGAGTCCCATCCATCAGCTGTATGGGACTGAAGTCCCCTCTCAATTAGAGGTGGAGTGGACAACACCATCCCAGAATCCTCAAGATTGGGGAATGAACTATGAACTAGAGTGGACTCACTGGTATTCTACCATAGACTTATTGTGATTCTAGCAATGGAAGAACTTATATCATTGATGTGGAGGCAGTGGCCACTGGAGATTCTGAGGTCATGGAAAGGGAAACCAGGTATAATACGGGGGCATTTTGGGGACTTGGGAATTGTCCTGAATGACATTGTAACAACAGATACAGGCCATTATATTTCTTGTCATAACCTACAGAAATGTGTAGGAGAGAGTATAAACTACAATGTAAACTATAATCCATGCTTTTGTGGCAATACTCCAAAATGTGTTCATCAGTTACAATGAATGTACCACACTAATGAAGGATGTTGTTAATGTGGGTAAATGTGAGTGGTGTGGCGAGCGGGGCATATGGGAATCCCCTATATTTTTTATGTAGCATTTATGTAATCTAAATATCTTTTTAAAAATTTTAAAAATTAAAGATAAAAAAGACAAATAAGGGCAAATTATCTTAAGCAAGAAAAAAAAAAAAAAGAGGATACATCACAACCATCTTGTATTATTCCGTGAATACAGATTGGCTTATTATCTTAAAATCTATCAATGAAATTTAACTCATTAAGAGAATGAAGGAAAAAATCATATAATTCATCTCAGCATATGCAGAAAAAGCTCTTGATAAATGCCATATCAATTCAAAATTTAAAAAATAATCTTAACAAACTATTAATAGAAGGGGACTTCCTTAAACAGTAAAAGGATATCTATAAAACATTAAACAATTTCATATTTAATACTGAAATATTGAAAGTTTTCCCTTTGAATTTGGAAATATTTTTTAAATAAATTTCATTTTCTTGTTATTATTGGTATTTAGAAATACAGTTGATTTTTATATTATTATCCCTAAAACAACTTTCCTCAACATGCTTATTAATTACACTAATATATCTGTTCTATTTCTTGAGCTCAGTGATTTGGTGTTTGGCAGAGGGAATAAAAGAGAAGATGGAACCCACGATGGCTCTCAAATCATCTGCTCAGAAGTGGCATACATCAATTCCACTCATATTTTATTGGCCAAAACAAGTTAAGTGCCAAGCCTGATGTTCATGGAGCAGGGAATTATAATTATCCCAAAAGGAGAGGCAGACAATATTTGGGATAATTATGCCATCCATTGCACAGATTTCTGTATTTTGCCAATTGTAAACAAGGCAAAGAATTTTAACTAGTGATTGTGATGACTTTTTGAGATTCTACTGGTTTTTATCTTGTCACTCTCATGCAGAAATTTTCTGAACATTTTAGGCCTTTGTATCTAAGATATTCTGAATATGGAAAACAATGTAAGCTTATGGGATAAACTGCAGTAATATAGTACAATTTTTTTTTGCATAATCCTTTATGGTTTACTGGGACAGTTTCAGTTTATCATCTCATTAAGCAATGAAATAGGGTTGAAAGTTTTAATTGTTACTTAGGTCCCCCAATGGACAGAAATATGTGAATGAAGATATGATCAATGTTATACTCTTGTCCCATCTTCAGAAACTAACATAGTATCTGGTGCAAGGAGGGACTAATTGAGTGAAATGAGATTTAATTACTTGTTCAAGGTCACAGTGATAACAATTGTTGGAGCTACGATTGAACCCAGCTCTTCTGGCCCCAAGACCAGTGTTTGATCCTCTATATCACCCCTAGCCTAATATACCTGCCTGTATATGGGCAGAGAAACTAGAAAACCAGGGAAGAATCGTGAAAATATGTTTGTTTTCTCTGAAGCTGACCCACCTTTCCACTTTCAACACGCTGGGATGTAAACAGATGAAGATAAAGCATGGGTCACTAGGAAGGCAACTGCTGAGCAGTCCCTGACCATAAAATACCATCAAAGTGTCCATCTGTTCCATATTTAGATACACATTTTTCAAAATTAACATATGTAGACTCATTTAAGTGAAGAACATATGTTCAGAAAGGTATTAGAAAGTACTGCTGAAAGCTGATGAGAAAGCCTGACGTCTAAGAGAAAAATCAATGACTCACGTTTTCTTATTCTGCAAAGAGATATTTAACTTAGTAGAGCAGCTCCCCAGGTGGGGGTAGATCTCCAGTGTGGTCTGAAAGGATAAACTTGACATCCTGGGTGATTTTATCGGCCAGGTCCTCTGAGCAGGAGGAGCATTAATCACTTATTTTTTCCTCGAATAAATAGATACCAGAATTGAAATGATTTTTCCAAGCCAGGCTGATGTTCCACTTTCAAAAGCGTATAATCACCACTGAGCAGAATAAAGCATTTTTCTCAATGGCCCCCTATGCCATGATTCAAACTTCCTGACCTCTGTTTCCTCACGTTTATTTTTGGTATTATTTGTCGCTGTTACCAGTCAAGAACCATTTTGCCAATCTGCTTAGAGAGATCTAGGAGCTCTGAGTGTTAGAAACACAAATAATGGTCTGTCTTTATCCTCCTGATATTAACAATCTAGATATAATACAGGATAACATAAAAGTTGTTTCATACTAGTGAACCAATTTTATAGCACCAGTTTTTTTAAATATAGCTATTGAATCCATAATCTTTGTTTGCTATGCAATAATAGCTATATAAAACATGCAATAACTATGTTAAAACATGAAACCCATTGCAAACCTAAAGAAAAATATACAAAATTGTGAAATATACAATAATGTAATATGTAATCATATTGCTAAATGATTAATATGTGTTTTAAATACTGTGCATTTTAGTAGAAGTAGAACTCTAAGCTATAATAAATGGGGAAAATTCCATAAAGGAAGAAAAAAACCTGAGATATGTCAAATAATTAGTGAGGTAAGAAATGAAAACTATATGGAAATCTAAATCTTGAAGGAATAAAAAATAAAAGAATAATCTAGGATATGAAAAAGGGAAATCAGGGGTAATTCCAAAGCAGATTGGAGTTTTCATTCTATTTTTGAAGGGAAAAAGGGCTCACGTCTGCAGAAGATAAGAAAACTATAAGATAGGAGATGTTAAGAAAAAGGAGCAAAAAACAGTGCCTTGGTCCATGCCACTTCAATGTTTTTCTCAAGTGTCCCCATCACAGCCTAGAGATCACCATTGTAAAAATTTGGCATAGGCCAAATAAAGAGAAGCAAACAAGGTAAGGCCGTGGGACTCTGGGGCCAGGGAAACTCCTTTCTGACTCTCCTCTCCTGTCCTCTTCAACTTCCTTGCTTTAAAACTCTTAGGAGAAATTCCCCACTCTAATCAAGCAGCAGTCATCTAACTTAATCAGGTACAATGTTGGGCAAGTTCAAAAAAAGACCCAATGTATTGGTAAATATGTCACTATTCTACTTGCTCCTACTTTAATAGTTGTGCCCTTAAAAAGAAGCAGGATGGACCCTGGAAATGTGGGCTACCCGCAGCAAAGCTGCATTGATGCTGCAGGCAAACCCTGATCTCCATATCTGCAATTTCTGTCAAGGTGCTTTCTCAGATAGACTGTGTAATTCGTGTATCTACCCCATTATTCCTGCTTTCTTTTGCAATGCAATTCCTCACCATCAGGTATCTACTTACTTTTCATCTTCCTCTTCAAGGACATATTTATCATGAAATAATCTACTCAAAACAACACTTCAGTCCATCTTTATGCCCAACACTGCTCAGCTCATGTAACCTATGTTTTGCAGAGGAGTGTGACGTCAGACTACTCATCTTCTTAAGGGTTTGGATGTTTAGGAATCTCAATAACACAGTGGGCATTTTTACATCCATAATTTTTCATAGACATTTTGTCTGATTCAGCTGAAATGACTAATACTTCTCCTACTTTCTTCTATTCTGTTTTGTGTCATCTACTGACGATTTCTGAATCTAAACTTCAGAGAGAACAGCAAACATCCACTTAACATGTCAGTAATTTACCTTTTACTTTTCCAGAACATATGACCAGGCCAATGACTCATTAGAAAAGAGAGTCATTTTTCTACCATTCATCTCCACTCCAGTAATGTTATCTGTGGACTGAAAACACGCAAGGTCATTTGACACAGATAGGTCACAACAGTCTCTTAACTCATTTCTCACTGAAAATGAAAATATAGAATCCTGTTACAAGGAAGGGGTCTGTCATAGGTCAGTTGACCTAGAAACATCGTTAATTAATCTAGATGTGTTCATTGAGGAGACTAGAGGGAGATGATTACAACTATTGATCCACTCCATTCACTCTGCTCGATACAGAGAAGAAGTCAAGGTTCTTGTCCTTAAGGAGTCCAAGTTTAATAGAGAATAGGCACACTGATGAATAAATATAGTGCAATAAAGGAAGAACATATTTAAAACAATGTTGGGATCTCAGTAAGAACTCAAAATATGCAACCACCACCATTAAAACTTTCGTTCAATAATGTTGTCAAGGAGGAGACAGTGATTAAGTCAGCTTGGTTAGGTTAAGGAAGGATTCCCTTCAATTAATACATCATTAACTTTTTATAATAACTTTATTATATAACTATAATTAACTTTGATTTTTGTAATTGAGGAAACAGGGAAAGAGCAATTAATTCACTTTTCTTGGGTCACATGGCTAGCAGGTGTCACTCTTCAGGTTTGGAACCAGATCTGTCTGAAGCCAAGGTCCACCCCTTCCCACTCTGGTGCTTCTTCCCTCTTCATTATCATGTAGGGCCTTGTGGAGCTTGCAGACATGTGTATTGCTGATTTTCTATCCTCAGGGAGTTTATAGATCTGTGTATGAGACCAAAAAAATTACAGAGTGGAACAATTAGAGTATGATATCAGTCAAGAGGAGATAGCTTCAAAAATTTCAAGCAAAATCATTCTTCAAATTTCTTGAAGGTTGATACGGTTAGGGCCAATCTCCACGCCACTTTTAGTAGCATGTTTAGACTGTATATCTACTTCAATGGCTACCAGTGATAGCTTGAAAGGGAATAGAAAACAATTATGGCTGGTGCCAGTCATACTTAAAAAAAATTAGACAAGCTTGGCTTGTGGAATCTTAGGAATTGGTTCAATAATGGGCATTCTGCTGCATTTCAGGGGAGGTAGGTATTTTTAAAAACTTTTTAAAATTAGTTGCAAATTTGATTTGTTTTAAAATTCTTTGTGTTGATAGAGCCTTACGACCTTGATATAAACTATTGCTAAATTTCTGTGATAACACTTTTATAGCATTCAACTGCATATCTTTAATAAAGACTGGTTTGTTTCAGTGAAGATCCTTTGAGATGAGCATAATGAATTCTCGGTATTTTTCTGGGGAGTAGATACTGCTGCCAGAGAAATAGTATAAGAAGATCTCATAGGGTTATGTTTTTGGACAAAGCAGTAGTAAACGATTCTCTCACTCCTGATTTACTTAAATCGGTTAGAAAGATTGTAGTGAAACATTTCTATCTAAAGTGTTAATTGCTAGTTAATTAGTTCCACAGTCAACATTCAATACAAATTTATACACTTCACAGTAAGTATAATGTACCTTGCTCCTGGGGTCTTTACAGAACACAAAAATGACCAAAATCTATAATATTCCTGTTCTTCAAGATCTTAAAATATAACAATGAGCATAAGACACTGGTTCATTCTTTTGAGAATTAAATATATGTTGTGCACAGGGCTAGGCCTTGAGGATACAGGGGTGTAGAAGCAGACTGAAAGCCTGCTGTTATGGAGCTTATGTTCTCTTAGGGGGAGCAAACAACAAACACCTAAGTAAGTAAATATGCTGGGTCATGTCAGGTAATGGTAAGTACTACCAAGAACATAAAACAGAAATCAGGGAAGGTCTTGGACAGAGGTACTATTTGTGCCAGCCATACAAAGATCTGAGGGCAGTGTGTTCTTGTCAGGGCAAACAGCAGAGGCAACCATCTGAAAGACACAGAAAACATGGAGTGCTCAAAAAGTATCCCAGTAGGCTGGTGTGCTGGAGTTTAGTAGTCAAGGGGGCAATGGTATAGGATGGGCTTAAAGAGGTGGGCAAGGGCCATTTCATGGAGGGCCTTGTGGGTTCTGGCAAACAATTTGGATTTTAATCTACTTGCCATTGGACTCTGGTAGAGGGGTTTTCAATAGTATGTGATATGATGTGCAAAAATAACTTTAATATACACATAATGTGATGCTATCTAGCTAAAATATACAACCTAAGCACTGTGATTGTTGAGGGGCTGGACGATTACTTTTTTTTCTTAGATTAGTGATTACTTCATGGAGAAGTTTGCCTTTGAGCTGAGTCTTGGAGTACACAAAACACTTCCTGTGCTGAGGGAATGGTGTGAACAAAGATCTGAGGTAATTCATGTTGTGAATAGCTGTCTCACTTCATAAGAATGGGAAATATTTTAGCCCAAAGAAATATGAAATTGTAGGCACCAGCAGCAGGCTGAAATGTTTGGGTGACTAGAGGTTGAGTGGGGTGAAATTGTTGGACTTCACCCTCAAGCTGCGTTAATCGCAGCTGTTTATTCTGATGCCCTGGAAGCTGACCCTCTTGTTGTGCTTTGATGTCCTGAGGGACAACATGATACAGTAAATGTCATGATAAAGGAGTTGTATTTCAGGAATCTGCCAAGGTCAAAGGGAAAGGTCAGTACATCATCAGAGTAGAAGAAATTCTCACTAGTGAATACGAATGGGCTGACCTCTGCTCCCTTTTGTGTTTCTGTTTCAGTGATTATGCAACAATACCTTCTGCATATAGAAAGGCAACTCAAGTGCTTGAGAAAAGGAACCACCGAAAAAGCCAATTCTTGGCTTTGGGCTATGCTAATTACTCAGAAACAATTCAGGCAGAGTTTACTAGCCTGCCTTGAAAGGCAAGCTGTGTGCAATGCCACTAAAACAGATTTTAACATAATAGTCCTGGAATTACATGGCCTTTTTCATTTTGATGTGGGGTGCCTTCATTGTGGTGTTTTTCTATTTTGAACAACTTTATCAGACACATAGGCTTGCCAAGCAATGGATATTACCACACAGATTGCCCAAAGACAGGGGTCAGCAGCTTTTCTATAAAAGTACAGATAGCAAATATTTTAGGTTTTGTGAGTCAAGAGTCAAAGTCAAGGATTTTGTGTACATAACAAGAAAGAAAGAAAAAACACATTTTAATTGTTTTATTATTATTTTTTTGGATAAATTAAAAAAATAATTGAGTTCAATTTTTTTAAACACAAATCTTTTAATGAGAAGAATAGAATTCTTTTTGGGGGAGTAATATTTCACTAATTAAGGTTCAAATTTAGTGTTTTGCATTAATAAATCAATTGCAATTGTTCATCTAAAAACCATTCTTAGCTTATAGGCTATACTAACAGGCCATCAGGCTGATTTAACCCACTGCCTGTAGTTTACTGACCTCTGCCCTAAAGTATATCTTAACTGGTAGCATGAATGTTTAAAAAATTTAATAATTACGATATTAATAAATCATCATCTTAATGTAACACAGTGTCCTTTTCAGAGGTCCACATCCAGTAGAAAAATGGTTAAGAGCATGTGCTGTGGAATCAGGTCATTCTGGATACAATTCCTGGCCTCATCCTCTACACTAGCTGTGTAATTTTGGATGTCACCTAACATCCCTGGGTTTTGATTTGCTTATCCTTAATATAATGATAATATTAGTATCTTTTCAAGGCTGTTTTGAAGATTAAATGAGATAGTATTAGTAAGGTTCCTAACAAATAGTAGAAAATAAATTAAAAAAAATAAATAGTAGCTATTAACATTTTTTTTTCATGTGATACCACCAAGTCATTGAGGTGAGTGAGGGATTATTATTTACTCAATTTCTGTTATTCACTTGGGGAAACTGAGGTAGAGATAAAAGAAATTTGCCAATATCTGTGGTGGAGCTATAACTAAAACTCAGTTCTCTTATCTCATTAATTCACTTAGGCATTAATTTTTAAGTGTGTACATATATGGTAGGAAGAATTTTAAGATGACCCCTAAGAAACTGCCCCCTGTTGTACATGCCCTGTATAATCTCTGCTAGATTGGAGTGGCGGCTGTGAATAGGAGGGATAGGAACTCACTTGATTAGGTTACATTAAATGGCAAAGGTAATGGGTTAGTCATTCCCATGATTATGTTACATTATATGAGACTCCTTCATAGCAGACAGGACAGAGATGCTCTTGCTGGCTTTGAAGAAATGAGCAGTCATGTGAGAGAGCCTCATAGTTTGGACCTGATGGCAATCTCAGAAGCTCAGTGCATCCCCTGGCTGACAGCAAATATATGGGAACTCAGTCCTACAACCACAAGGAATTGAATTCTCCAAGAACTTGAATGGGCTTGCAAAAGGCCCTGAGTGCTGAACAGCCCAGCCAGCACCTTGATTTCAGTTGTATTGGACCCTGAGCAGAGAAGACAGCTACATCATGCCCAGACTTCTGACCTGCAGAAACTGTGAGATAATAAATGTATATTGTTTGAAGCAGCTGGGTTTGTGGTAATTTGTGCAGTAAAATACTAATAAAATAAGACCAAACAAACCAGATAGATTGTTAATGCTAGAAAGAAAATAGACTTGGTTCTTGTCCTTGGAGTTGTGAAATGGAACACTTCATTTAGAGAGAAACTCAGCACCCAGACAATGTGATTTGGATAGGAACCTTTATTTCCGGCCGGCCGGGGCCCCCTCCAGCAGTATGGAGAGAAGCGACCCCGGCTTCTCGCGGTGGGTTTTTATAGGGAATTTTAGCAGGGTCAGCATGATTAAGCAACTTTTCTCGTTCTCAGATACCAGATTAGTTAAAACAAAGCATCAATTTTCTTGCGCCAGAAAGGGTAATGGGCAGCTTCAATTGTACACTTCAAACGCATGTCTGTTTTTATCCATATCCAGCATAGCAAGCAAGCAAACAAGCAATCTTACAGAAGCTAATGTTCGCAGTTAGCTTCAGCGTTAAGGGGGTTTGGGTTAATCTTTACTAGGGGTGACTTTTGATCATTCTATGGTGGCATGATTGGTCAGGCCCAGATGCATATCCGGTGTATTGTCTAAGCAAGTTTTATGGGACTTAGGAATTTTCATCAGTGTTACCTTGTTTAAAAATCTCCATTACAATTGTCCTTTGGATTTTCTATTTAGACAACAAAGAAAACATTTTAAATGCAGTCTGTTTCTATGATAAAAGTAAAATTAGATGTCATGGGAAAAGAGAAAAGGTCATCTAGGTATCTTGGGGTCACAGGGAAAGTTTTCTGAAGATTTGACTAAGAAGGAAAATTGAATGTGTTTAGCTGGAGAAAAGGGAGGGCAAATGGGAGTGGGGGGGTGGTGTTTGGAGGGAGTAGTCCAGCTTGATTCTGGAGATATAGGTAAAAGAATGAGTATTCAGTGAATTCCAGGTTACTCACTGTAGAGGGAATGTGGTGAGAGATGAGGCTACCAGGTAAGCAGGGGCAAGTTTGTGAAGGGCTTTGAAATGCCATGTCACAGAGTTGGGACTTTCTGCTGAGGGAAATGGGGAGACAGAAAGTAGTTTTTAAGCAGACGGGTGGCAGCATTAGACATGTTACTTTTGGGGGTGTTATATCCACATTTTGTGAATTTATTATTCCATTGATCAAAGGATTTTTGCATGTAAAATATATCTATTCCAGGGCACTTGTAAAACAAATATGAAATCAATATAGTAAAATATGAATAATATAAGGCAAATTCAAGTACTTTAGAATTTGAAGAGAAAAATTATATCAATCAGAGGATAAACATAAATGAAGAAGTAGAGGTTTTTCTACCCATAAAAGTTGTATTAGTCACCCAAAGGGGTGCTGATGCAAAGTACCAGAAATCTGTGGGCTTTTATAAAGGGATATTTATTTGGGGTAGAAGCTTACAGTTACCAGGCCATAAAGTGTAAGATATTTCCCTCACCAAAGTCTGTTGCCATGTGTTGGAGCAAGATGGCTGCCTGTCTTTGTTAGGGTTCAGACTTCCTCTTCCTCCTAAGTCTCTATGGTCCCAGCTCCTTCCAATTTCAGCTGTAGGCTGGAGGGCTCATTTCTTTCCAGGCTGGGCTGATCAGGTCTCTGGTCTCTGCAGCTGCAAACTATCAGGCAAATGGCTTGGCTCTCTCCCCAGGACTCCAGTGTCCAAAAACTCAGTTCTCTTCTCTGTCACGTCCTTTTTCTGTTTGACTGTCTGCCCACCAAGAGGGTGGGGACTCAATATCCTACTGATACGGCTGAATCAAAGCCCCAATCTTAATTTAATCAAGTAAAAGTGAAAACTAGTACACCCAGAGGAACAGACTAGTTTACAAACACAATCCAATATCTATTTTTGCAACTTGTAAACAATACCACATTGCCCCAAAAATGAAGCATAATTTTGCTCCATGCTGTCATTTCTACAGAAGCAAAGAATACTTTTAGCTTTCATTAAGATCATAAATAGGACAATTCCAGTCCTGATCATATCCACTTCATAGAGGAGGGTGAGGTATTGGGAAAGACTTAATGCTGTATTTGTCCTCATAGTAGATCTTGATTTGAAGATGAACAGTTGTTTTAAAGTCTGGCCCATATTTGACAAAACACACATGAGATATGTCTTGTTTTCTAAACCATGCATGTCATGTACAGGCACAATATGTTACTTTTGCACTCTGCATACAACTGCAGGGTAAAGTCCACAAGCTCAGGTAATCGTTACTGCCACAATCCAGATGGCAGATAATGGCAGATGGAACTAGGGCCATGGCAAGTAAAGTGGAAAAATGTGTTCGGCACCTCCTGCATTTCCGCAGTACTGGTATTGAGTTGCCATAGCTTTTGACATGATGGATGTGATGGTTTATAAGGGCATATGCTGGAAGGGTAAAAACTCACTTTTCTATCAAAACTTTTTAAAAAATTGGTTATATGACTATAATGTCTAGACTGTGGGAAAGAAGGATTCAATCAAGTGTCCTCATCATTTCCAAGGGAGAAAAAAATCTATAGCTTTATTGATTTGCAATGGCTATTGTTTTTTCCAGGCAAAGTGCTGTCAGAAAAGTGGTCATTCACAGATGTTTATTGATCCTTCCAGGGATTGAAAAATTATAAACTTCTCTGACCTTTTTAACCTTATTGCATCCCTCTGGCATTTTGATGAAAAGCAATTAGCCACTTCTATTTCTCCAGTAATAGCAGTTCCAAATTTGGATCAAGCCCCCTAATTAGAAGATCATAAGCCGGGATGGAAAAGCAAATGGTCACCTGACAAGCAGAGTAAGATAAATCTTGATGTTTTATGCAGGGGCCGTTGAACAAAGCCTGAGAAGGTTCATTGAAAAGGAGTTTAAAATTAATTCTGGCCTGTAAAATGGCACGGATGTCATAACAAATCTATTGTTTGTTAATAATTCTTTAAGTACTGGTGTGCACAGTAATTTGTTTATTGTAGAAAATGAGCTGGAAAGCCTTACAATTAGTTGATTGATGTGAAATAATATGACAGATTTGATTATCCCGTCATCGAGAGAGCTGTCTGGTGGATACCATTGGTTTTGGTTCCACTGAAGGTACAATGTACTTACTCTTATCCCCTAAATAGGATTTAGAGTGATTCTTTATAGCCCTGAATAGGAGAATTGTTGCAGCCTTGAGCTCCTTGTGCAGCTATTTTGGTAAATGACAGAGGCGAAGTCTCCAACAAGCGTGTCTGAAATAAGAGGTGGTTTGACAGCCAAGGAAGGCTTTGATCATGTGATAAACGAGTCAATGGGAAGAAATCTCTAAGGTTAGAGAGCTATAGTTCTATCAATTATGTCACTTCGTAAATCAGGAGAATTGGGAGAAGGAGAGGTTGCCTTTCAGCTTCCTGTCAGATGGATTTCTAGGAGAAAACCTCAGCCAGTTTCCAGATATCTGTGTCACAGAGGAAGTCTCGGCTGAAGTATCTAATGAGAAGAGGAGTAATAGGACACGTTAACATGTTTCTTCGATCTTCTATATAAAACAGTCTGTGGGGAGGGGGCTTATTTCTGATGTGGATGGAACAAAATAAGTAAGGATACTAAATTACAACCTCTTCCCCAAAGTCACTTAAAAACCCATGGCCAAACTTTTACACATTTTTATTTAATATGCCCTCAAACTGGTATCACACTCCAATGAAGGTTGGCAGTTATGGGTCTGGAAAATCCACAAGCGTGTGTTTCTCCCAGGGGTCTGTCTCCTTAACTAAGTCCCCAAGGGCATTTTATTACTGAAATGAAAAGCTTAGTTAGGGGTTGATTAAGTGGCCCTTCAGCAGACCCAGGGAAGTGGTGGCACAGAGGCCTCATTTTCTCACAATTCCTGGATGAGTAGATTCATCAAGCTTGAGTTCAAAGTCTAAGAAATCTCTCAGGAACAATTCATCTTATTAGGTTTCCAGCACCAAGATCAGTCTATGTCTCCATAAGCATTTTCAATAGGGAATGCTAAACTGCTACAAAACGAGCCCCTGGCTGGCTGAGATGGAACACATTCCTTCCTGTACATGACTGTCACTAGCTTCACACACATCACTGGAAACAGGGAAGGAATAAGTTCTAAGATGCAATGGAAAACATTTATTTAGTTCCTGGATCTTTGGGAGCTTTACAAAAGTCAAAGTTCCCCACCTGCCCTAACCCTTGCCCCTGCCAACGTATTCTTTATTAATCCTGAAATGGTATATAAAAGGTAAATAAACTGGCAATAGGATTCATATAAAGTAGGGACCAACTATTCCAAAATACTCTCATCTGTACTCTTCAACTAACAGAATGGAATATTGCCTAACACCTCATCTCAGTGCGCTTATTATGAAAAATGATCCTAAATTGCTAAGAACCATCCACAATTGTGCTATAGCCTTTGATGAATAGAAAGATGAGATTAAGGGATGAGCTATGGATCAGTTAGAAATGCATTTGGTTGGAAGTTAAAAAAACCTAACCATGGTGACTTACAGAGATGAGTTTTTGATTTTTCTCTTGTGATGTGTTGTCCAAATGTAGGCAATGGCTGGCAGTGATTCAATGGTTCAGCAATGTGGGGACCAAAATCTTTGTGATTCTCTTGACTTTTTTCTTGTCTCAGAACATGCTTGCTGAAGTTTGAACTATCATGAGCATATTTAAGGACAGGAGGAGGGACCATGCCAGCTGGCTCTGTCCCCTTTTAGAAGCCTTGCCAGCCAGCGGCCCATTGGCCAGAACTGGGGCACATAACTCCCTCTACAGTCAAGGATGTCTAGGAAGGTAGGGAGCACATTTATTGTTATTTGTTTGGCCCAGGCTTTTGTTACAAGTAAGAAGGTGGGAGGATGCAAATTGGATAATGTAACTAAGAGAATTTGCCTCAGGGAAGAAAAGGAAATAAAGACAAGAAGAAGCAGGAAAGGTTTCACTTTACAATCTTGTTTACTTCACTTCATTCCATGGTAAGGGGAGTAAGCAGCGCCAATCCTAGACAAAATTGTAAAGGGTCAGTGTTTTTTCTGCTGTTTCACTTCCCTCTTCATCTGTCACCACTTTCCCTGTCTTAGGTGCTCTGTGCCAGGGGTTTCCCGCACGCCCTCTTGTCAAAGGCTGCTCTCAAGAGAGCATCTCTGATCAGTGTGGACTCCCTGTGATATCCAGTGTGAATAAATTTATGTCTCTGCAATATCTTTCTGAAGGAGGTTTTCATTTTAAGCTTTACTTAGTGACGAAGGGCTTTGCACACAAATCAAGGGGTTTCAGGCACTGGTGCACACATGACGGAGCTTTGGAATCAGATGGGCCTGCCTAGTACCCCAGAAATCACACTGGATCAGTGGCTGGCTCTGTATGGCTAACTACTCTGGCTTTTTCAGAAGGCTGGCACTGCATGTTGGCTTGGACTAGGACAGCCCCAAAATATCAAGCCTGGATTGAATCATTGTTTAGTTTTCTGTTGCTGTGTAACAGATTACCACAGACGCGGCTTAAAACAAAACTCAATCATTATCTTAACAGTTCAGTTGGTCAGAAGTAGTGTGCTTGGCTGGGCTCTCTGCTTAGGTCTCACATGGCTGAAATCAAGATGTCTGCCAAGCTGGGCTCTTATCTGCAGGCTCCGCAGAAGAGTCTGCTTCCAAACTCACTGTTCGTAGGCAAAATTCATTCCCTTCTGACTGTAGGATTGAGGTCCCTGTTTTTTTCTGACTGTCACCCAGGGGTTGCTCTCAGCATCTAGAGGCCATGCTCAGATCTTTTCTACATGCCCTCTCCAACTTCCACCTTGTGTTGAGTCTCCTCTGTGCTCCAAATCTCTGACTTCCTCTTCTGCTACAATCCAGAAAAAAATACTGCCTTTAAAAGGCTCATGTGATTATATTAGGCTGGATAATCTCTCTACTTTAAGATCAACTGACTAGTAAATTTAATTACATTTGAAAATTCATTTTGCTATTTAAAATGTCATAGTCACAGGTGTAACATCAGAGGATGGAGATCATGGGGACTTGTTAGAATTCTGCTTACCACCGTCATCTCTGGTTGAGGGAATGTCCATGAAGAAACTTCTCTCATTCAATTTTTAGAATTTTCGCTAGTAATAAGACAGAAGAAAGGGGAAGAACATTGAAGACAGGCTCAGTCAACTCAGTGGTTTAGCTCAGGGATGAGCTGTTTGAGATATTCATGTCACATGGACAAGGAGGGAGGGAAGTTAGAGGGGGACCTTAAGCTCCAGGAAGATATGAATGGACCTATGTTTGTTTTGGTTACTCTTTTATTCCCAATAAGTAATTCAGTACAATCATAGAGTAAGCACTCAGTGAATGCTTTTAAAATGGCAAATGATTAGGCTATGGATTATTCAACATTTAACAAACATCACCTCCCCCAATCTTATTTGCTTACCATAAAAAATTTGTTTGTAATTATTTCTTGATTTTTGATCTTTTCCCCTGATGGATGGCAGGAGTAAAAGAGACCAAGTTGAAGTTCACAATTATATCAAAGCCTCTTGAAGGTCACATGGTCAATCCCGTATCAATGGGATGGGGAAATTTGGTCCACCTATCAAAAGTCACATCAGCATCACGTGGCAAAGGCTGAGGATGTATAATTTGAATACAGAAAGAGAGTGTAATTGGGAATAGCAATCCAATCTATCACAGACTATCCACAATCTATTGACTAGTAATTGTCTGTGCTCCTGCATTAGCAGACTCTCTAAGGTTTCATACTGGAGGGAGAATTTTTAGGTAGGGCGAGATAGCCGATTAAGGTTTCTCTACTTTATTAGTTTGAAAATTCTTTCTCTGGATTCTCGTAAAATCCTTTGTGAACAAGTGTGTCAGGCATTAGGTAGGGTTCAGAGAGGACATTTGAATGATCCATTTGGCTAGCCTCACTGCAACACCTAGAGATCCTCCATCGTAAGGTTTTATTTTAAGAAAAGTTTTTCTTATTTTCCTCAGACCCCCAGATTCTATTACTGAATCTGTGAATTTTACATGCACTATCTGATTTCTCGTTGTATAAATGTGCTTCAAACCTAACCTGATTGGAACAATGGCAATAATTTTACCTCAAATATTACAAATACTGTTTTGTAAAGGAAATATAAGCATAGTCCAATCTATCTTCCCCCTTCCTGCATTCAGACAACATTAGTTTTAAATTATAGCAACATATAGTGAAAAAATATTGTTCTCTTTTAATGCATGTTCATTCCTCAAACTTGGAGGAAAAGTTGTGTGGAAATAACATTTTAGTCAATAGATTACTAACATATTATATGCCTTGCACCTTGGGTAATGTGATGTATGGAAAATTATGTAGCTATTAGTCTTCAGTGGGAGCCAAATGAATAATGTGAATTGGTAATTCATCTTATTTTCAAGGATTTTCAACACTATCTGTGTCCTGGGGGTCACTTTTGCAAATGTTACACTTTACTGTTTCCTAATCCAAAGAAACAGGAAGCTTTTTATTTTAGAGTTAAAGATTTAAAAGAGGATTGAGGCTTGTCTGAACTATGCATCCATAAAGACAGCCAGGCAGAAACATAACCATTTGTTTGTGTTTCTTTTCAGATATGACAGGTTAGAACAACAGCTGCCTTTTCCCCCCATCTTGAAGCAAAGCTGCAGGTCATTCCACTATCAAATAGAAAGCTGATTGCCAGGTTCACCTCACCTCCACTCTTGGGCCTTGACTTTGATGAACCACCTCCTGCCATAAAAGGAAGAGTAAAAATTCTCTCCAGCTCCTGTTTCTCTGGTGGGCACCAATATAATTTCAGTTTTCTGGTGATACTGAAAGTCTCCTCAAATCCTTGCTAAATAATTAACTAAACATGAGTGGGGTAGATGGAGGAACATTCAAATGGATGGGTATCAGAACCGCGTGAGTGAGCATGCGGTTCTCTGGTTGTCAAGTCAACCATGGTCATGTCATAGTTACCTCCAGAATGAAAGAAGAGGGTCCTTGGATGTCACCCATGCTCAGTGTTTTCCTTCCTCTGGTGTTTATTACAGATAATGTGACTTTTCTTATTCTTAAAGATATTGGGATGAAAGATAAAGGGGGGACTGAACGAGGCAAAGGGGCCGTGTGGCAGAAATTGCTTCCTCCTCAGCACACAAAGCACTTTTTCCAGACTTCCTTAAAATTAGGTGTGGATCCTGTGTTCCTGAAAATGGAATTTGAGCAGGAATGATGTATTCCAGTCTCCAGGAAACACCATAAAACTCTTCCATTATTGATCCTCAACTAGCTTGATGAAAATAAGCATGGTCACCTGGGGAGCCATACAATGAAGGTGGTGGGGTTTCAGGATTTAGAGAGATTGAATACCTGGATCAAAACTTGGAGATGAATCCTTTGCTGGTCAAGAACTCCTATTTTAGACTTTATTTGAAAGAAGAATAAACTTTGGTTATGTTTGAACCATTAAGTCTTTTGGGATTTGTTTGTTATTGCGTCTATTACATCTTTAACCAACATATATGTAATCTTATTGTGTCCTGAAATAGTAGAATAGGAGAAAAAGATGGTGTATCAAGTGAAATATAGGAAAAGCATGAGAAGTCTTGGTAAAATTTGAGAAACACAAAGCAATTGGCATGTGCATATCTTTAAGGAAGAATGAGAGGTTGTTACAAGTTACTTAGGTACTGACTCCAAACATTAACCAAAGGGCATGATGGATTCTTCATTACAACCCACTGAAGCTTAGAGATTCTCAGTTGGTAAAGGTATATTATCACAATTTCAGGAAGGGTGGAGGGGGCTTGTATTATTTAAAAAAAAAATACCATAGTTAATTTATCCATAGTTTTCTTAATAAAATCACAAAAAGAGAATCTTGATTAATAGAGATAACTTCTTTGTTGTTAACAGATTTATTAAAGTGAAATAGAGAGCACACAACATATATTTGAAATATAAAACTTTATCAGTTTTGACATATGTATACATTAGTGAAACTATCCCCAATCACTGATCTTCTTTGTCAAAATTTCTAGAATTTTGTGAAAATAGAATCATACAGTATGTACTATTTGGGAGGGGCTCTGGCTTCTTTTGCTTAGTATAGTTATTCTGAGATTCATTCATGTTGTTTTTGTGTATCAATAATGCATTCCTGTTTATTGCTGAAGAGTAGTCCATTTATGAATGCACCAAAATGTGTTTATCCATTCATCTGTTGATGGGCATTTAGATTATTTTCAATTTTAGCTCTTACAAAGTTGCTATGAACATTTGTGTACAAATCTTTGTATGGAGATATGTTTTCATTTCATTTGTGTAAACACCTAGGAGTGCAATAGTTAGGTCTTATGATAGGTGTATATTTAACTTTTTAAGACACTTCCCAAATATTATCCAAAGTGGTTGTAATATTCTACATTCCCACCATGAGATTTCCAGTTTCCCCATATCCTCCCCAAAACTTGATATGGTCAGATTTTAAATTTTTATACATTCCAACGAGTGTTTAGTGATATCTCATTGTGGTTTTAATTTGCATTTCCCTAATGATTAATAATGGTCAGCATCTTTTTGTTTGTTTATTTGCCATCTGTATATCTTTGGTGAAGTACCTATTCAACTTATTTACCCCCCCCCTTTTTAATTGTGTTGTTTTCTTATTGTTGAGTATTGAGAGTTTTTTATATATTCTTCATAGAAGTCACATCAGCTATGTGTTTTGGAAATAGATCATCTAGAACATCTTATCATTTCATTCTCTTAACTGTATCTTGTAAAGATCAAATGATTTTTAATTTAGATAAAGTCCAATTTATCACTTTTTTTTCTTTTATAAGTTATGTATTTGGTGTTGTGTCTAAGAAATCTTTGCCTCTTCCAAGATCCCAAAGATTTTTATGTGTTTTCTACTAGAAATTTTACAATTTTATGTTTCACATTTAGGCATATGTTCCATTTTGATTTATTTTCATATATGTTGTGTTCATAACAGCACTCATCATGATACCCACTGGAAACTTCCCAAATATCCACTAATAATGCAACAGGCAAGTAAATCATACATTCACAAAATAGAAAACTATCCAGCATTGAGGATGACCAATATACAACTAAACACAATATAGACATATTTCACACTGAAGGTGGATACCAAGAGAAACTATTAAGTCTCAGAAGTCGCTGCAGTGGTTACCCTCTGGAGACAGTGACTGGAAAGGAGCACTGAATGGACATTGTGTTATAGATAATATAGAATGCTTGACTTGACTGCTATTCATGAAAATTAGTCAAGCTGTATACTTTTTGATATGTGCATTTTCTGTGTTTTCTTTACACTTTAATTAAAATCTTTTTTAAAAAAGTTTATTAAACCTGTATGTATCACTGTGATAGAAATGTATCCTAATGATATTGTTGAGCAAGTATATAAAACTGTGTATTTCTTTTATTTATACTAGCACTATGTACTGTGTCAGCAATTTGGAGACAACTTAAATGCCCACTAAAGTGACTAAAATAAATTGTGGGACATTCCTCAAATGGTATGCAATGAAAATATTAGGATGACTATGGAGATGTATGTTTATTAACATAGAAAGATGCTCACAGTATAGTTCTCTGTGTATCAGGTGGTTTGGGATGATTCTGTGTCTTGGTATTAATTTGATTTTAATATCTTAGAAGGGAAACTGATGTGGCTCAAGTGATTGGGCTCCCATCTACCATATGGGAGGTCCAGGGTTTGATTCCTAGGGCCTCCTGGTGAAAGGCAAGCTGACCCACGTGGCGAGCTGGCATGAGCAGAGAGCTGGCCCACGCAGAGTGCTGGTCTGCACAGGAGAGCTGCCCTGTGCAGAGAGCTGGCACAGCAAGATAATGCAACAAAAGGAGACTCAGAGGACAGACAATAAGAGACACAGCAGACCAGGGAGCTGAGTTGTTCAAGAGATTGAGCGCCTCTCTCCCACTCCAGAAAGTCCCAGGATCAGTTCCCAGTGCCGCCTAAAGAGAAGACAAGCAGATACAGAAGAACACACAGAGAGCAGACAGCAAGTGCAAAACAACGAGGGTGGGTGGGGGAGAAATTTTTTTTTAAATCTTATAAGGCAGAGGTCATGTTTCCTATTCAATAAAGCTCATTCCACACATTTTTAATACATTTAACATAGACCTTGTTCAAAGTCAGAACTTAATATTCACTTACTGCCTGACTAAAATTAAACACAATAATAAGAGGTCATCTGTCATTCTCATCCATATATTTGAATGTATGTCTTAGAAAAGGGCTTTTCTGTGTTCTAACAAGTAGTAGTAACAGAAACACTGATTGAAAATGCTTTGTATTTGTGTGTACGTGTTTTGTGAGGGAGCGTTACATATTATGTTAAAGACTTCAGACTTTGACGTGAGTGGGAGTGATGCAATTGAAAAGGGACAATAAGGATACTGCCTCTAGTTGATTAATAGTTTGTGGATTTTTTTTTCACATTTCTTGAACAATGTGTTAATTTCATTAGATGTTTTATCTGATGGGTCGGCTCTTTGCCTGATTTTGTGACGGTCACATAAATCCTGACTTAGCCACCGTGAGACAACCTGCCAGGGTTTGCAATCCCAGGCAGGTAGTTAGTGACAAGAAGTTGAGTGATCTGACTCCTGGAATTGCAAGTGGTTGCTAAGTCCACATGAAAGGCTCAAGTTCTGAGTTTTGTATTTCCTGTCTGAGAATGACTTTACAAAAATAAGGAACTTTGGAAAAACTGTAATTTTAAAGCAGTTCTTCCTTTGCCTTCCTTTTTGTTTTTCTTTTTGCCTTTGTATATGTGTAGCATATATGTGGTGGTATACCCTGAGCTAAATCATTTATTATTTTGTCACAGAAGAACCTTAAATGTCCACTTAAATGTATTAATATTCCCATCTCTGCAGACTCAGTGAGAACAAAAAAGTTCACAAATGCCAAAATGTAAATAAAGGGAAGGGAAGATTCAGAGGAAGAAAGGAGCCCTGAGGGAGAATTTTTTTTCTTTTTCATTTTTTTTAACTTCCTTTTGAATATGTAAAAACCTGGGCTTTGCTTGTTACAAAAATAGCAATTAGGATGATATTTTATGCAAATTAATTTATGTCATATAGAAGGAATTAACAGTAGTTTATTGACATGGGAGCTAGATGGATTGCATAACAAAATATAGAAATGGAAAAACATTGTGAGTGAATATTTACTATCTAGATTATCCAGGGCTTTCCTTTCTCTTTCTCTTCTCCTTCTAAACTTTTGTGCCTTTACAACATAACTACAAAAATATAGTTGGCATTTTTGAAAAGATGATTGTAGCTCAACTGAGTTCCATTCACCTGTTTGATGGGATCTATTTTAAAAAGTTAAGTGAGGGATATCTCAAAACAATTGCCTTAATTGGGGGATCATCTATAGATCTGCAATTTAGTTTTTTGTTTGCTTTTTAGAGTCCTTTTTAATATATATATGTATTTGTATATCATTGTATGAGAAGGATGACCAAATATATTTACCTTTTTTTTTTTTTTTAAATTCCAAGCTGTGTAGCTCAGTGGAAGAAAAAAGGGGGATGTTGTACTAATGAAATAGAGTACTTGAAAATGAAGTGAATGAAAGGGAAATATATTTGTTGAATGTAACAGTGGTTGGGTTTTTCAGTGTACTCACTGCAAGGTTAGGTGAGGGGAAATACGAAGCCCTAATGCTTAGAGAAAAGTGTATTCAAATGGCGAACTTGCAGAGCTCTGGGTATATGCTGGTGGGTATTCAAAGAGACTTAGAATTCTTTTGTTTAAATTTGGGAAATAACCAGTTCATAAGACAGAATAGCACCAAATCTCCCCTGGGACTGGAGGTTTGCTATAGGGATCCAGGTATGCAGGCAACTAAGGTAAGAGATCTTATGTCCCAGTCATAAGGCTAGGGTTTAGCTTTACATAATGTCACATGGCATATACAAGAGGAGATGCTTGCCCTTTCTTCTCCACTCCCTACTGTGCCCTTCCTTGGAAAGGAGAGAGTCTTTTCATTGGTCAACTTACTTGACTTTTCCCCAAGATATGCAGAATCTGTGTCCTGAGGAACAGAAAAAGAGAAGCTGGAGAGGCTACATCGATCTACATAATAAAATCTTGGAAGATTGAGTCTGAGAGAGAGGTTAGGAGAGAAATTTAAATATTGTTGCAATGAAAGACAGATTTTGGAACACTAACATGCCTGTAAGGGCAAGAGTCACAGCTGAAAATGAGAGAGAAGGTGGAAGAATGTTTTGGAATTTTGGAGCTGAAAAGAGGAATTGGGTAGTTTTGAGCCTGCAGGTGAAGGGATTATGGGCGGAAATATATGGAAACCGAGGAAGCAGAGTTCAACAAATGATATGTGGGCAAACAGCGTGCACCTACTGACCACATGAAACTTCTGGAATTAGTTTGAAAAAAAAACAATATGGACTCCTCAGCATAACAAAAGAAAACATGAAATCTGTGGTTTAGTATTCTATATATGCTTATTATGTGAAATTTGGGCAATATATTTAAATTCTGGGACCACCAGTTTTCTCATCAGTTAAGTGGGGATGATCACAACTTCAGAGCAAGCATGCTAGTACAATACATATTGCTTTATAACAAAGAAGGAAAGAGAAAAAAAGTAGAAGAGTGCACAAATATAAGAACTGTGAGATATAGCCACTACACACTCCTTTATAGGATTCTAAACCTTCATTTTTTTTGTTCACCCAGAAAAGAATGGTTTCTATAATGTGTGGCTAGTAATTATTAAACATCCTTAGAGGTTTTAACAGAGACATAATAAAATCTTGAGTGCAGTAATCATTTACGTAATCTTCACAATGAAGTAGAGTCCCAATAAACTAAAGCAACTGGCTTACTAACCCATTAAAAGTATAAGATATTCAGCAGATGTACTTTTGCAAGTATAAGATAAATTACCTGATTTTTTAAGCAAATATTCTTGTCCTCACCCCTATTTTATCTATTTTCAAATCTGAGTTGATTTATGGCTTTAAGTTTTAGAACTCTTAATTTTGAGAGTCATAGAAAAGATGATGTTGGACCATATGGTAGTATATGAGAAAGGGATTTCAAAAAACAATTGGCAGAACTTGTAACTTAAATGTAAACTCCACGAGGGAAGGGTTATTTTTCTAGCACCACAAGGACACTTGATAAATATTTATTAAGAGAATTAATGCAGAAATGGATTCATCATGAGACTATCATGGCTTTTGACCAATTGGGTTATCTTGTCATATATACATATAAAGCTCTTTGTAGAGAACAGCACCATCTAACAGAAATACAGTGTGAGCCATAAGCATATTTTAAATTTTCTAGTAGCCACATTATAAAAGTGAAATTAAACAGGTAAAAGTAATTTTAATCATATATTTATTTAACCCAATAGATCCAAAATATTACCATTGCAGCAAGTATTCAATAAGAAAATAGTTATTAGATATTTTACATCCTTTTTCTGTACTAAATCTTTGAAAACCTTTGTGTATTTTACACTTACACCACATTTGGGCTAGTTGCATTTCAAGTACTTAAAATGTCAATATCATATTTGGTAGAGCACTTACAGAGCAGTCCTAACCTGATTTGGAAAGAGAGAAAATCAAAGTAGAATCTTAGATTTAAAATAGGACAAGTGGTTTATAAGGAGGAGCATGGAATCAAAATTAGACAGAGCTAGTTTTGGATCCCATTTGCCAGCTGAGTGACTCTGAGCAAGATACTCCATTTCAATGAGTCTCAGTTTCCTCAAGTGTAAAATAGAAATAATCATCTCAAACTTACTGTATTATTGATTATCTTAGAAATGACATATGTGAAGAGTTTCCTACAGGATTTGACACATAGTAAGTGCTTGATAAAGAATATAAGTAGTTGTCATTATTATTTATTATAATTGATATACACATTATGCTTCTCACTAGCTTCTGACTTTAAAAATGAGATTATTGACTTCCTTTTATAATGCAAACACTTAAGGCATAAACCCCATTACCAGGTTCTATTCCAGAAATTAGCCTCTGTCAATTTTTTTCCAGTTACTTCTGAGCATTTATCACAGACTAAACTCATGTATGTCCTATACAAGATCCTCAAATGCCCTATACCTCACTGCCATGGGGCTGTCTCTAATACTTTAGAGCCACCCAGGGATCTCTGCTTTTGCTAGGATAGTTCTTCTCTGGTGGGTGTTTGCATCTGAAACTACTGTAATACCTCCATTTTAGAGAAAGGATTTTGACCTTCAGATCATAAAGGCATTCCAAATATCCTCCAGCATAAGGGGAAAAACAGACATTTTTGGATACGTAAGGAGCGAGAAATTTATCACCTACTTGTCTCTCTGAAAATGAAATTACTTAGGACGGTACTCCAGTAAACAGAAAACTAAATTTTTGAGAAAAATGTAAGATATAAGAAAAGATAAGCAAATAAACAATGAGGCTATGAAATTAAATTCAGTTATTAAGTAGGGATTCAAAGATTTAAAAAAGACATAATTCATAAATAATAATATAAAGGGAAAAATCAGGAAAGTAAAAGAAAACTAAGAGGAGTGGAAGGGTTTTGGAAGTAAAAGTGTGCTAATGGTTTTGCCTCAAATGAAGAGGGGCCTATAATCATTAGTTTGACATTAATATGAAACTATGTTTTCATATGTTAGCTATAAATTTGAGCATACACATCAGTAGAATAGAAAATCTAAATTTTCCAATGTACCAGAAGATAAATAAAATATCATTAATATGGGCAGTAATAAAGGGAAAAAAGAAACAAAAATGTAGTCATATGAAAAATAAGATGGCTGTGCTAGAATCTCACCAAAATCCATGTTTTTCTCATTTTCCTGGACACATCACTAGACCACACTCTCCATCTCTTTTTTTTCTTCCCACTTTATTTTTATTTTTTAAAAACACTTAGATTACATAAATAATACATAAAAAATGTAGGGGATTCCCATATGTCCCATTCCTGACCCCTCCTACACTTTCCCACATTAGCAACATCCTTCATTAGTGTGGTACATTTGTTACAATTGATGGATACATATTGGAGCATTGCCACTAAGCGTGGATTATAGTTTATATTATAGTTTAAACTCTCTCTTGCACAATTTTGTAAGTATCTGCCATTGTAACATCATTCAGGACAATTCCAATGTCCCCAAAATGCCCCCATATTATACCTATTTTTCCCCTTTCCCTCCCCTCAGAAACTCTGGTGGCCACTGCCTCTACATCAATGATAAAACTTCTTCCATTTTCTAAAATAACAATATGTCTATAGTAGAATAACAGTAAGTCTACTCTAGTCCATTGTTCATTCCCCAATCCTGAGGATTCTGGGATGGTGATGCTCACTCCGCCTCTAATTGAGAAGGGGCTTAGATCTCACATGGCAGATGGATGGGACTATCTAGCTTGCAGTTGCAGATTCTCTCTGTTCCTTGGGATGATCATTGCCCATCGTCATTTCCTTGTTAGTTGTCCTGGGTGAGTCCAATATACTGGAGAGAAGGTGTTGCAACTCTAGTGATATTCAGGGCCTGACTGGCACATGGAAAGCACAAAGATTTAAGTCTCTTGGACGTAAACCTAACAATTCTAGTACTAACTATAGGTTCAACTATAAGGGACAAAAGAGCCATGTGTAGGGAAACCACAGCTAAGTCCAACTCTGTCACACTGGGGAGCATAAATTCCACAGTAGGGCCCACTGACAGGGCACCAAACTCCTGAGCTGTCAGCCCTGCCTATAGTGTCTGGATGTCTCCAGAGCCCTCAGGAGCCCTGCTATTTGAGGCAATATTTAATGTGGCAGTCAATGAGATCCTGCTGAGATGAGCATAAGCATAACCTCTGGAATGACCTCCCAACTCACTTTGAAGTCTCTCATTTGTCTTTACCCTTTCTCCCCTTTGGTCAAGGTCTTTTTCCAGTTGCATTGCTAGTTGGTGCTTGGTAGTAATCCCTCAGTGCCAGGGAGGCTCATCCCCAGGAGTCATGTCCCACGCCGGGAGTGGGGGAAGGTATGCATTTATATGCTGAGTTTGGCTTAGAGAGAGGCCACGTTTGAACAACAAGGAGGTAACTCTTAGGCACCCTATAATACTAGGCTAAGTTTCCATTTCAAAAGAAAAAGTTCATAAATACAGTCATCACTATCAAGGGACTGTCAGTGGTCCATCCTCCTTCACTAGTCACTGCTCCTGTACTCGGGGGATTCTTGCTGTCCCATTAGAGAATGTGGCAGATCTCCCCATTATGGGAATTGGATATTCTTTTGGTTGTTGTGTGGAACTCCACCCATGGTGACAATACCCCATGAACACTTGAGCTCTTTCATATGCCTTATAGATATGCCCCAGGTGAAGCTCCTCCCATGTTTCCCCCATCACTGATACCCCACACCAGTGATCCTCCCCTGCTGCATTTGTAACCCTTCTGTGATGCAAAACTTCTTAAAAATAGCTGAATAAAATTAATAAGAAAATAAAATAATAATGATAGTTTTAAAAATGACAAATAAAATACAAAAAATGAAAAAGAATTTGAAAAAATAAATTTAAAAAAATTTGGCATTATGTCTTTCATCACTGTAAGATCTGTTGTCTTGTATGTACAGTGACAGTTTCTTCTATTTATTCCCCCAGTGTCTTTTTTTTTTTTTTTTT
>JAQZBX010013740.1:0-39465 GCA_029593785.1 Cabassous unicinctus
AAATAAAAAGATAGTATAGATTTGAACCCCTGGTTTGGAAGAGGTAATAGAAAGGGAACCATCATAAATTTGAAGAATATTTGGTATTGAACCATGGAATTAGGAATGAATTATGTAGAAAGTCATTCTTTCACATAGATATGTTCATTTCATGTAGGCCTTATATGATTTGAAATGAATATCTGAACTAGTACAACAGAAAATTCTATTTGCATGTACCTAACTCTCGGCACCCTTAATTTTTGTCTGTTTTACTTTAAATGCATGTCAGTATATTTGTGGAACAATGAAATATCTGCTTTTCTTTAGTAATCTATAAATATTTATGGTATTTGGCTTAACAATGTTCAGTTTGGGGGTTTTGTGTCTTTATTTTTGGGTAATGGATAGAGAAAACAGGTCAGAGGCATAGTGGATAAGTTAGAATGAATAAACAAATATATCTGCAAAAAAATTTTAAAGAGTGGAAGTGAGTACCATGAAAGACTTAGAGGGACTTGATGTATTTGACCAGTCTTGGTATTTTCTTTATATATGCTGCAACTCACTTTTATTAGAATGCTTACTAAGAAAAGCAGACATTCTGTTTCACAAATTTCAGAGTAGGAATCTGAATAGTAGTATATCCTATCCTTGAGATACAGACTTTTAAATATTATTTTTAAATTATACAAAGGACTGTTTCTCAGTCCCTTATTTTTAAATTATACAAAAGACTGTTGTCAATTGGGTCAGCACTCTTCCAGACCTTCCTTTAGATTTCAGGATTTTTCCTTTAGATTTCAGGATTTTTCTTCTATTTTGTTATTCACTGTGGTGAGGGTTCCATTGTTCACAAAAGAGATGCCTCCTACAGGGAACCACAGGCACCTCCTGTGCACCTACCCAGAGTGGCTTGTTTTCTTCTGGGTTCCCCCCTTACTCACCCTGCCTGGCGTAGGAGTGAAAATCTTTGCGAGCTGGTTGCCTAATATCTTTGAGGCATGTGATAGATTGAATACTGAACAAAAGAGCACTGATCATTTCAGAGGCACCACTCAAGTGAAAAATACTGTCTCAAATATATTTTTAAAATAAAGAAAATTGGGGTGCAGGGATAGGGCAGATTGAAGTATTAAACGTGGTTAGCCTTGGTCTTGCTGAGAAGGCAACATTTGGATAAAGACTTGAAGTGAGTGAATACAGACACTCTTTTAAATACTCCTATTTCTTTTATCACCCTTATAAGGAAAGCTCTATTATTTTCTCCTTTTTACATAAGCTCAGAGCAGTGAAATAATCTGCCCAAGGTCCCACAATCAGTAAGTGGTAGAATCAGGATTTGGACATAGGCAGTTTTGTTAAATTATTATTTTAGATTAGCCCCTAAACTGGCTTAGTGAGGCTAATCCAGGATAGGAATAACCTCTTGAGGAGATTGTGTATTAAACTAGGTATCCAGGGCTCAGATTAATTCTTTGTAGCACCTCTTTGTGGGAAATAAAACACTGGATTCTACCTGTCATTTCCAAACAGTGTTGTTTTGAAGTACCATCTTAGATCAAGTTAATAGGGCTGGAATGGGTACTTTAGTTACTAGTGAAGCAATCCTGCTCCTTATGTTGAAAGTGTATTTTGATGCTTTAATCAAACGTACAAAAGATGTGGGAAGAGGATTGTTTAAAACAAGAAATATGCAAAAAGAATCTAAACACCATTCTCACCTCTTGAGTTTGCATTATTATAAGACCATTGTTTACAGTTGGGAGCTTTAGGGTAATTGCACCTTCCATTGAGGTTCAAGATGGCCTCTTCACCCAGTTCATAATTGGATAATGAACTGGAGAGGAGGAGTATGAAAGGAATGTGCAGAAGTAGCAAATTCAGAGTAGAAGCAGTACATGTTGTGGTCCATAAATATTCATCCAGGGAAATTTCTTAGGTGCTTTGAGTTGTAGATGAGCAACTTACTTCACACTAGATTTATAGTTTGTTTGATGAAATAAGTTATTTCATTCCCTGCTGCCTTGAAACTCCTTCCTTGAAGTAGTGCCTGTTGACCTGCTTTCACTGTAGAGGTAGTCTGATCACTGTTAGCTTCAACTTCCCTTTCCTTGGATTTTTTAGTAAGCTCTCACTTAAGCAATCGAGTCTTAGGTAAAAATGTTTGTGTGAAAGGTAATGCGAAGGTGATACAACTTGGAGAATATGTTTATTAATATTGAAAATAGGATTCATAGTTTCAAACATGATGTTCTTTTTTCATCATAGTCACTAGTAGACATGATATTCTTTTATTATTGTAAAAGAGGTCAGATCGAAAGACCTGGCTTTCATTCTTGGTTCCATTATCAGATACTGAGACTTGAGCTTCAGTTTCGCCATCTGAAAATGGAGGTGGTGTTAACAATTACTGCTGAGGATAAATTTAGATAATGTGTGTGAAAGGCCTTTGTGAGCTATAAGCACATAGTTGCTCTTTTTCTCTTTCTCTGCACATACAAACACACACATACACACCCCACACACATGTGTGTGTATGTAGGTATATATTGTTTTCTACTGTCTCTCCAGTAAACTGCAAATATTACCAATAGCAAGACATATGCCTTCTTCTTAATACCTTATTTAACTCATAGTACTGAGAATATTTTTCGTATAAATGTTTCTTTGGACTTTTTGCTTATCTTAGATGTTTTACTTAAAGGTGTCTTAACACATTTTTTTCCCTCAGTGTGCCTGTAGTTTACAAGCAGAGTAGAGTTCTACTGCCGGAAAAGGCAAGGGACAAATCAGTCCCAGTTTTCTACTTTCTCCAGGGAATGTCACAACTGATGAATCATGCTGGGGTTAAAGGTCTAAATTCCCCACTAGGCAGTCCATACATTACACCTTAGTAAGGAATCCTCACAGGCACCTGCCCTAGTCCCCAGCACGCCTTTGTTCCTTGTTTTGTCCACTGATCCCCAAACCAAGATTTTCTGAGCTTTGCTCACTCTGGGACTCACATCTTTTCTCTCCTTGGCCAAAGAGACAGCCAGAGAGGGGTGCACTGGTGTTCCATCTGTATAGTGTTATTCATGGATTTCCACATATGTTTCAGACACGGACTGTCCACTTTTGGAGGTCCAAAATAAGACTTCAGTTGAGCATATGTATCTTGTTAGCCATGTTATGACAAACAGCAGCAGCAATATAAACTAATCTTTCTGTAGCTTCACACGGGGGACTCAGTTAACAATGCACCAGTGGCAGCTTTTCATCCTTTTTGCCTCTTGGTTCCTGTGAACTTGTCTTTTGGGCACATGGATTATTCTTACCAATGAACAGAAGAAAATGTCATATGCTATGAATCAATGGAACTTCCCTTGGTGTTCTCTGGGTGATCTGGAGAATTGGCAATTATAATTACTACTTTATTGGTCCTGATTAGAAGAACATAGTGGTCATCAGGATGGGTGTGCACTAGTGAAGGATTTGGGATTAATTTTGCTTTGGAATTGCTTCCTAATTTAGCGCCAGAGTTCATGGTCTGAAGAAACTGATCTTTGAAGTTTAGTGACTATGATATGAAGCAGCAAGGACTTAGCTTTTCCCAGAAACAACCACAGGAGACAGATGCATCTTTGTGAGTACTTTGAAATGTAAAAGCCTAATTGTGCGGGTCATAATTTCAAGACATGGTGACACTGAAATCCTAAGTGACCTTTACCTCTTTAGATACATTCTATCTTAGTTTCTTGTCAGAGAAAAGACTGGATGTTTAAGTACAGCAGAGGAACTGGGAAAAGCAGAACTATAGTCTTAGAATAACAATGAACGTAAGTTCAGATCCCAATTGAAGTGTACTTGGCATTTGAACTCCTTGTTTGAAGCCCTTGCTTTCGGTCTATCTGTAGAGGACATCTGAAATTCCTTTGGCTTCTAATCTATGGCAAGTGAACATGAATGGATGACAAAGGGATATAAAGATAGAGCTCAAACAAGTTATTGCTAATTCTTTCTTTCACCTAAGAGGACTAATGAAAAGCTTAAATTACTAAATTCAGGCTAGACCATTGTCGCTACTTGCCAAACAGAACATACTTGTGCGTCTGTCTAATCCATATTTGAAAGCCACAAACAGAAGCACATAATTTGGCAAAACACCAAAAACATGCCTCGGCACACTTCTGGAGATTCTTCCAAATGACTTATTGATTCAAAAATTTGTGTGTGTGTATGTGTGTATGTGTGTGCATGTTGCCTGGAGATGCTTAAAATAAATTCTTATAGCAAGCCATGTATATTACACTTGGTTTGGGGTTTGAGGACTTTCTTTAAAAATTCCGAGTTGTAGAAAAAAAATAAAGCTGTTTGTTGGGTGGTTATTTTCTCTTTTATTTTAAAGATAAGTACAAACATATTACTTAAATATTGCCAAAATACAGCACATAAAACATTCTCTCCTTTAGAAAGGTTAAAATAATTTCTTTGTTTGGCATGTGTGGATCACAAACAGCAATTCACTGCAAGAGAAATTCTTCATAGTACCTTAAAGAAATGTCCCAAATTGAGAAGTTATGCTTTCCTATAATTTTTACAAAAAATATTTTTCCCTTGACAGATTTCTGCTTGCTAGAGAAAAGATTCACTTTTTAGAAAGTGCATAATATGAATTCAATCCAGAATACTTGAAGATATGTAGGTGTCTACATGAAGTTATATTACAAGACAAATGTGGAAGACATAAGAAATCTTTGGTGTAGTCTACTTTTTCTTACATGAATATCATTTCAAAAAGTCAGATGCTTTTATGTGCAATATTTTATTCAAACTTTATGACATTCTTTACAAGATAGATGTTATTCTGTATTTAAAGATGAGGAAATCAAGTTCAAACAAACTGCCTAAGGTCACCCAGCTAGGAAGTGACAAAGGTAGAATTACTCAGAGCCCTGACTCTACAGAGAATGCCTTTGACACTATATCTTTCAGTTTTCTCAGATGGAGGTGAATATTACAAATCCACATCATTCAGTCATTCATCTCTCCAACGTGTAAACTCTTTAAATATGCAAACTGTATTTAAGCTGGCCAATGTTGAGCTGGATGGTAATTGTATGTAGGTTATGTTAATGCATTTCCTTATTTAGGGGTTTAAATTATACCTTATATCCATAAATTATGAGCACTTTTGTCTTTTGTTTACAATATCTTATTTGATATTTATCTCATTTGTATGAAAGAAATATTGTTTCCGTTTTACAACTGAGAAAATGGTACTGAAAACTATTAAGTAATTCACCCAACAGGTGGTTGAGAGCTGGGGCTTAAGTATAGGTGTTATCTTTCCCTAACTATTTTTTCCTCTTTCTGTCTTTCCCTTCCTTCCTTCCTTCCTTCTTTCCTTCCTTCCTTCCTTCCTTCCTTCCTTCCCCTTCCTCCCTCCCTTTCTTTCCCTTTCCCTTTCCCTTTTTCCCTTTCCCTTTTTCCCTTTCCTTCCTTCCTTCTCTCTCTCTCTTTCCTTCCTTCCTTCCTTCCTTCCTTCCTTCCTTCCTTCCTTCCTTCCTTCCTTCCTTCCTTCCTTCCTTTCTTTCTTTCTTTTCTTTCTTTCTTTCTTTTTCTTTCTTTCTTTCTTTCTTTTCTTTCTCTCTCTCTTTCTTTCATTTTTAAAGCAGTTTTATTGAGATATATTCACATACCATAAAATCCATCCACAATGTACGATCAATGACTTTTAGTATAATCACAGAGTTGTGCATTCATTATCACAATCAATTTTAGAACATTTTCATTATTCCAAAAAGAAAACCCCCATACTACTTAGCAGTCACCTCTCAATCCCTCTGTCCTTCCCCAGCCTTACATAACCTCTAATCTAATCTCTTCTCTAGAAATTTATTTATATTTACATAAAATGTATATAAATGGAATAATTCAAAATGTAGTGCTTTGTTTCTGGATTCTTTCACTGAACATAATGTTTTTTTTTAATTAATTGTAATTTTAAAAAAATTAGATAAGTTGTAGGTTTACAGAAAAGTCATGTAAGAACACAGCATTCTCATATACCCCCATTGTTGACACTTTGCCTTAGTATGGCACCTTTGTTACAATTGATGAAAGAATATTAAAATATTACTGTTAACTATTTTCCCACTGTGTTTAACTGCCTCAAACCCAAAGAAAATCCCCGTGATTGGCTCTCCATCCCATACTGAGAAATTAAGTACAGCAAACCTAGAAATCTTTTGGCTTCATTAAAAAAATAATCTTCAGTACCTAACCATGTAATTCTTTGTCAATATCCTCTCACATTAAAGTAAAAATTGGTCATTGATTGAGCTATCTGTATATGCCTGAGAGATTCTTCTTTTTGTTTATTAATATGGTTGAGAAATTTCTTTTTTTTTTTTCTCCTGGTTTCAATGAAGTTTATGGTGTACTGGTGGGAATTTGAATATCAACAGCTTTTAGTCTTTTGTTTCATTGGGCATTACAGGGCAGATAGAATAAGGTTACTAAATTCACACACAAAAAAACGGATAGGGAAGGGAGGGGTGAAGGGAGTTAGTAGTCACTGCTATATCTATTTTTAGTGCAATTTGAAAATTGCCCCAGCAATGTAGCATCTTTCCCCACCTAGGGCAGGCTTCGTTTTGCATGGATTCCTTAATATGCGGTGTAAGATAGCATCACACTCATGTCCTTTTAGGTAAATATTCACAAGCAGGAAATTAAGATGCTAAGGGCTTAAGCCCCGATGTATAATAAGGTTTTCATTTATATACACATACATATTCTTCAGGGAAATGCTGATGAGCTGGATGAGTCAGGAGGTAATAATGAGAGTCTTCCTTGCCTGGCAGGGCTTTCTAACCAAGGTTCCAAGTACTTTTTCCTCCCTTTTGACTCCAACTGCACTGATATCCCTTTATTATCCATCTTATTATGACTTTGAGATTGACAGTTGCAAAAACCCTAAAACCATTATGAATTCAAGTGTGTTCAACAATTAGATGAGATGACTGTTGGTTGAAAAAAGGAAGTTGACATTAGATAAACAGGGAGGTAATGAATGCTGGATTACTCATTTAAATATGTGATACAGATGAAGAATTCTCAGAGTTACCACTTGGTACAAAAACAGACTTGGAAAACGTGGTCCAGTACACATAAAATGACTTTCATCAGAAGACTCCAAAGCCAGGCCTGGCCATTGCAAAGAGAGATCCACTGAATAGATTGAGGCATGGGTGAATTTAGTGATGGCTTGCCTACTAGATCTTATCATATATTTTATCAGATTTATGGTCTATGACAGTTTATTTGACTTTCTCATGAAATAAATTAACTTGAAAAACAAACAAATTCCCCTATCTGTTATCTGTTGCCTAAACAGTGTCTCCAAAAGTTGCCTACCTTGGTATGCTTCATTTAACTTTCTCAAGAAATAAGTAAATTTAGCTAAAGAACCAAACATAATGACACCACCTCCTGTCTGTTGCTAAAATAATATTTCCAAAAGATTATCATCCTTCTGCATGCTATTAGAATAGGGGTAGGGCCCATTTTTTAAAGATAATACCCCCTCTTTATTTTGTGAATTTTAGCCTATTTAGTCTTATTTTTTGTGCCTCATATTGGATACTTGCTTTAGAGAAATGTGATCCCAGGAACGCTGGTGATTTGCTGTTTTAAAATGGTGCTGTGCTTTTGGTTCAAATCTAAGATTTCAGAAGAGTCAGTAACTGCAAATAATCTAAAAGGAGAAGAGTGAAGAATACGTCTAACTTTCCTTTGAAATGAATAGCTCTGCCAGAGCAGCAGCTATTAGAAAAAGAAAAACGACAAAGAAAAGCTGCTCGGCCCAGCACACAGAGGTAAATTTACTTACATCAGACTGAAAAATGAGGGCTGGGCTTTGAAAAGACATCCCTTCTGACTAGAGGAAAGCTTGTAATTTTGGCACGGCTGCAGCCCTCCTAAGCCCCTGAGAAATTCTGAAAAACATTACAGAAGACTGTTCTTAATATTAATGGATGTCTTCCTGCGTGTGTGTGTGTGTGTGTGTGTGTGTGTGTGTGTGTGTGTGTGTGTGTGTAGGAAGGAAGAGTGCCAGAGGGAGAGGGGAGAGAGAATGAGAGAGAAGAAAAGATTACTTAGGATGAAGAACTGCAAGTGAAATCTTCTAATTTCTAAAAAATAATTTGTATCTGTTGCTTTCTACGCTTCAACCAATAGAAGTGTTGGTCAAGATGGGATTTAGGGGAACAATAATCATTTCGACATATTAAGTTAGCCTTGTAATTTTGTGGCCCTCTTAACAAGACTTTTCCTAAAATACTTGGTTTGTAGATAAGGTTGCTCACTGATATGATCTCAAACCATCAAGCCATGGTCTTATCTATTATATTGCTTCAGAGGTGAAAAAGGCTGTATCCCTGTGGCTAATTGTGGTGAGTGTCACATTATGTTCTACTATAGCGAACAATTTCAGGGGCACCAAAAGCCTGTAGCTCTGCCTCTTGGGAGGAGACTTTTCCTTTGCAGCTCCGCTTCAGGAAACATGAACATTTGTGTTTTCAAGACCACATACCATTGGGAAGGAAGCAGGGGTGGAGATGCATGCTGAGATTAAGTGGACACGAGAATCTCTGTACTGTGTATGATTTGGGAACTGCTGGATTTTATGTAGCCCTCTTTCTGGCAAGCCTTTAACAATTTTCAAAGTCAAACTGAAAATAATACTGACACTTGCTTAGAATGTTTTCCCACAACAACGTATTTACTTTTCAGCCTTGGACAGACAGACTTCTGAGCAGCAAGCTTGACCAGCATGTCTCTCACCTGTGTGTGAGAGTGCCCGAGGAGACAAATTCTGCTGCTAGATACTCCACAGTTTTATTTCTTTGGGACATATAAGTGTTACCCGTTATGGTAACTGAATTTAATAATTGTGGGAGCTAGTTATTAAAAAGCAACTTGAAGGTGATTTTCAGAAGAGAGGCATTAGCCCCTCATAGCCCAGAGTCTACCACTAAATCTCAGACACTGGCCCAAAAGGGTGCAAGGCCTATTCCTGTTCATCACGTAAAGAGTGATGCTGATGCTAAACAGGGAAGCTGAGTTTCTTTTCAGGATTGATGAGGTGGAAAAAAACAGAAAATTCACCCACTTAAAAATGAGTGCCTTGATTTGCTGTGGATTTAAAACTGGGGACATGTTTTCCCAAACGTGCAAAAGCTCTGCAGCATTGCTGGCTAGTTAATGAGTGATCCTCTCCCTGGCGTGCTGTGGCTGTGCATGTTTTCTTGTCTTAGGAAGGATATTCTCAGTATAATCTTAATTCACTTTTACTCGAGGCTGGCTAAATCTTCTGATTTGGCAAAGTAGAGTGTCAGGATTGCCATTGTTATGTTTACTCTGGATTTATATCTTAAGTTGAGGTTAAGTAACACATTTACATAAATCAACTCAGCTCTAGACTCCAATACAAAATTGTTTTACGGAGAGAAAAACCTAATTGTATTGCTTCCTGAGATTGGCTTTAGTTTTTATCTTAAACCTCAAAGGATTTAGAAATTTAGCATGTTCTGTAATAATATGAACTCTTCCGTGGGTTTGGCTTCTCTTAAACAATGAAAACAATTATTTGCAAGAAGCGGTTATCACTGTTGCTACAATGGGATGACTTTCCTGGAGGTAGAATATGAGTGTAGCACTATTTAGTACTAAGTGTAGTACTCTTTAGCAAATAGCAATATGCTTTAACAGAAGGATTCATGATTTCTGAAGTTGGCAGCACAATGACACCAAAAGAATTTTTTAAAAATTTCCTCAATAGTAAAGGTATTGCAGAAAGGTGAAGAAGCTTTAAATTTATAGGTGCCAAAATGTTTAAGAAGTGTTTTAAAAATAATAGTGATTTATTGTGATCCATGCAAATATATTTTCAAGAACCTATTTTGTTTATAATCATGCCAAGGAAAAATGTTATGACTATTGGATGGGTCATCATCTTATTAATTCTTGTTCTATTTAAAACAATTTTCCTTTATTGACATTTACTTGTATATATTTCTTTTTTTTTTCTTAACTTCTATTTGTACATTTAATAATCGAAAATATAAACAATTAAAAACTAAAAAGTAAACACAGATGAATAAATATATACATTTTATGCACAGATGGTTAAAAGTGTCATCTTTTACGATTTTCTGGAGTCTTTAGGAAATGCAGTAACTTTATGGCAAGTTTTTCTTTTCATCTTTAATGTATTTTCTTATTTGACCTCTAGCACGGTCTAAGTGTTCTTCTGCACCTAGGAAAGAATCCTCTATCCTGGGTCCATATGACTTTGTTTAAAAAGGACCAAATCACACAGGGTCATATTCATTATGATCGCTTAGTTGAACAGGATATTTTGCTCTGCAGAATGGCTTTGTGTAGCACTTTTGTTTGTTTAAAGAAATTATCATTGACTCTTAAGGTGCTTTCCTTGATGTTCCACATTCCATGACTTTATCTCATTTTGCTCCACTTAATAACAATGTGGCTGTCCAGCCAACCACCCATCCCTCTTCATCAATTTCTTTTGGAAAGTTAGGCTCCATATTTCCAGTCTCTGGAAGGTGGAAGCATGTGTTTTGTCCAGCTGAGTCTCTTGGTCTGATTTTTTTCCTGGTCCTAATACATGTTTATTCCTACATGTGACAAATCTGCAGTCGTGTTTTCTTTCTGAGTTATAATGACTCAGATGTCATAATTAATTTGATGAGCAGGTGGGGGTTATTAGCCTTGTGCTTCACTTGCTAATAGCTGCACAGTTTTTCTAAAGTACTCTTTCAACTAAGGAGGCATTTCTTCACATAGAATAAACAGTACAGCACAAAAGCCTCAGTGAGATAACTATCCGTGGGCTTGAAAAGCTGCCAAGCAGATGTTGTTATTGGAGCTGGCCCAGGCGAGATTGGGCAAGGCAGATGCTCGTGGGGAGGGGAAGGGGGAGGAGAAGGGGAAGAGAAGTAAGGGAGTCGAGGTTGGGGGATGAAGGGGGAGGGTCTACATGACTCCAGTGCTTTCTTTGCAGGGGGGCTGGGTCATATTTTTTTGGGGGGGTGGGAGTTGTCTTCTCATGAGCTACCTCCTTGGTTATAGCCTCAGGTCAGTCCCTCGAAATGTAAATAAATGATGGCGGAGGAGGTGAAGGGATCCCTCTCTAAACATCCATATGGGAACGAATTTGAGTGCTCATCAGCAGCCCCAGACTTCTGGTTTGCATTAGGTCTGCTGTGTGCAATTTTTGAAGGGCCTACGGAGACTCTGCTTCATACCTATCCACGTATGTAATGGACATGCCGGCCCTGACATTTACCAGAACTTATAGGTTCTGCTCTACTGCTATAAATTAGGTTGTGCAAATTTAAGACAAAATGCTGTTTTGTTTCCTGTCACCTCACTGTATAATTTTTCTCTGAACATTCCCTACTCCTTATTAAAATGTTGCAATCTAGCAGCATACATTTTAAAATTAAACACAATCTGGAACACGTCAGATTTGTATGAGGTAAATGTGTAGAAGGTGTAATCTGAGCCCATCTCCTTTCTGTCCTCTGTCCCCCCACCCCACCCCTCTCCCCCCCTCCCCATGATCTAAGGCTTTTAAAACTCATCTCTCACTCCCCTTCACTAGATTAAATTCTGTAATCTCATTTTTCTTTGAGCTGATCTCAAGCCAATGGTCTGGGGATTTTATAGCCAGGGGATAATTTTTGATAATGGGCTATTAAAACACTTGCAGCTCCTATCCTGTCTTTCAAATTAGTGTGTGCACAGATTGTCTTTCTGGAGGAAAAAAATTCTTTCCCTTGGCAATAGGCAACTGATTATGTGCCACAAGCAGCATAAAAGCTTCCTGTCGTGCTTATACCAAAAACACAGGTAAATAGTAAGTGATAAACAACAATGGTAACTGTACAGTGTGGGCAGCAACTCTGCCCAGGATTTTTGTTTTATCCTTTGGGGAAAATGTCTTGTTTTCCCTATTCAGACAGATTTAGTGTGTTCTGACAACAGGGTCATCTAACAGTTTCCTTAATAATGGAAGTACAGTGGCTTGAGACAGCTGTGTAAAGTTATGTAACTTTCGTTGTTGTTTATAGTATGCTTATTAATAGGTTAAAATGAATCACTAGCTGGACAGAGGTCAGTTAGCACCTGTATAAATAATGAATTTGTCCTTCCAAAATATGTAAAATTAATCAATATGCAGAGATTGCCATTTTGTTATTTTATTTAGTTTAACCTCCTTTCCCCACTTTAGTCTTCTGAAGAATGAGTAAAGTAAAATATTATGAGTTCTGAGAAGACAAATATGTTCCCCAATACTCTGCTTTAGTGTGACTGAGAATTTGCTAGCATAAGGTTAAAGCCATTATCAGCTGATTAGAAAATATATTTGATTGTGCATATTAATCATCAGAAAAGAATTTTGGACATACAAGCACATGTCAAGTAACACAAAGCCACCTGTTGTGAACGAATGTGATATGACTTGTGCTGAAGGTAGGCATGAGGGCTTTTCTTCAGTGTGCAGAATGAGGCTTCAGTCTTATCATGTGTGAAATGCATTGCTGCACCATGTGCAGATGATAGAACATATATGTCTCCACACCATTCTCTTAGCCTCCTGTATGATTTGTCACTCAGTAGCCTGAAAGATGCATATGGGTGAATTTGTTCATTAACTTCCCTGTTGATTGGTAATGCTTTTGGAAATGCTGCTGTAATTTGGCAAACTAATTCTTAGTGGGGGAGCAGTAATTCTGAACCTTGTATTCAGAGTTATAATAAAAGGTCTTAAGTGTTCTGTAATGTTAAAGAATGAAAGGGGAAAAATAACTAATTTTCCATTTGATGAAGAATTTGTGAAATTATGTTCTTTACCAAGAGTAGATGTTGATTAAAAAATCCACAAAACATGTTAAGTCTGCACTTAATGAGAAATAGTATTATATGTGATGTTTGCCCTCAGCTTCAAAAGTAAAAGTTCAGTCTAGGGAGTGAGTGTATAAAATGTTTTTAATACAGTAGATCAACATTATAACATGGGTCATTATTAAGAAAAAAATACATATGTACAGAATTCACATAATTTCCCTGAAATAGAACTATATGAAACAATTACTAATGTAATGTGGTTGGCTGTAAGGTGGAGATTAATTCTGCCTCTAATTTAGTAAATATTTGTACTGTACCTAGGCCTTCAACTGTACAAAATTGAAATCCAAAGCCACCACCATCAATGCTAGTTTAGTTTTTCTAATTGGGCAGATGTTTAATGAGCATTTGTTTAGTGCTTAATATATGCCTGACAGTATGCTAAATGTTGGGTGTATTGGGGTTCTTTAGAGCAACAGAACTGACAGGAGATGATGTCTATCTCTCTGTCTCTCTCTCTTTCTCTATCTCTCTCTATCAACTCTAATTCTATATCGCCACCTCTAACTCTATCACCTTTATCTCTACCTCTATCTCTAATATGCATATTATAAGATTTATTATAGGAATTGGCTCACACAACTGGGGATTGGCAAGTCTGAATTCCATAGGGCAGGCTACAAGTTGGGAAATCCAGTGAAAGTTTTGATTAATTCCCTAGGAGAAGCTGGCTGACTGAAGTAGAGATAGAAATTCCTTTTTTTCTGACTGCTGAAATTGTCAGTTCTCTCTTGAAGGCCTTCAGCTGATTGTATGAGACTTCTCTCATAGTTGAAGGCTGTCTTCTTTGTTGATTGTGGATGTAATCAGCTACAGATGTAATCAACTGACTGATGATTTAGATCCATGAAATACCCTCACAGTAATAAGCCAGTGCTTGCTTGACCAAACAACTGGACACACCATAACCTGGCCAAGTTGACACCATCACAATAAAGTGCTGATCCCTGTTTTCAGGGAGTTTACAATTTAATCTGGTAATGGAAACAGAAACATAAAACTAACTCATATAAAACAGGTGGAAGACAATGCTGTACAGGTAGATAAAAAGTGCTTGTTGGAGCCAAAAGGAGGGAATTTAAGAATTCACAAGAATCCAAATAAGGCTCTGCGACTCAAGAAATGAGCTTGAAGTATGAGCATAGTTTGCTCAGACAGGGATGTGAGAAATGGGGTCTAGAGCCTGGAAATAGAATAACTGTTAAGTCACTGGAGATACGTATGCATGTTAGCAGTTGGGGACCTAATATGGGGGAAAGGTGACTGGATTTTAGCCTGTAGGCGGGGAGTGGAGGACAGTTGTAGACTAGGTTGAAAGTTCATGCGGGCTTCAAATGGCTCGTTAACAAGTTTCCAGTGGATAGCTCTTCAAGTTTTTAAGCAGTTATAGTTAGGTTGACTTTTAGATAAACAAATCCGACAGTAAAAGGGAGGAGGGATTGGAGAAGGGAGAAAGTGGAGTTAGGGGAGGAGACTATTTTAAATCAGACTCTTTAATTTTCATATAAAATACTGTCTTTGTCTTCTCCATATGTATGGTATACTACATATAAAGATTTAGAACATAGAGCATAGACTACATATTTATTCATTACATAACTTTAGAAGTTTTAAGTGTGCCTGTGTTAATGCCAATGACATTTCTAAGGGCTGGTGACATAGCAGTGAACATGACAGGCACAATCTTTGCCCTCAGGGAGCTTTCATTCTATTGAGGGAAAATGATCAGTCAAGTAAACACATTTGGAGCCAGGTAATTTCAGACAGCAGTAACTGCTATGAGGAAACAGAGTGGTATGATATAAGTATAGAGATTAAACTGGAGATGGGTTATGAGGACCTTTGTTAGACAGGGTTACCTGGAAAAGCTTTTCTGAGAAAATGAAATATGGAAAGATGAGAGGTATGTATATCCTAGTACTTTTGGTACTATTTTGTGACCTCAGTTATGAATTTAGCTTCAGTTAAATGCCCATTTTCAGACACTTTCTCTTATAGAGATAACTTCAGGGATGGTTTAACCATTCATGATTATCAGAAATCAATCTATAAGAAGCATTTCACTCTATTCCTCTAGAGACTGTCTTTGCAGATCATGATTTAACTTTAGCTTGTCCTCTCTATAAATGTAATATTTATGAAATATTTTATATGTAATAGAGCCACATTTAGAAGACATTTGCTTATTTTACAAAAACTGCTTTTTCCTGTTATATTGTTCACTGTCCTTTATTCAACTCCCCTGTAATATATCTTTATGGTAAGGCTTCTATTTTTTTTTTAAAGAAGCTTTAGATTACATCTTTATGGTAAGTTGACAGATCTCTTTTCATCCTATGATGAGAACTATATAATCAATCTAGTTTTCCTCTTTTCCCAGTATGCTAGGAAGATCAGAGCTCAAAATTTATAGTCATTTGTTTGCTTTCCTCTGATAGAATTCTCCTTCCTCTCTGCCTTCATCTCTTGGATTCTGCATTTTATTTTATGTTCATAGATTATTTCAGCTTTTAGCTCAATGAAGTGTCAAGTCATTGTTTGAAATAACAATTCAACAAAAATCAATCCCAAAATCTTATGCTTAGGGTCTGACTGAGGACAGAAAGCTATTGAGGAATGAGAACTTAGTGATGGATGGAGGTGAGGGGTAAGGGAGAGGGATGGAAAGAAGAATACACCACTGGGTGAATGTATGAAAACAGGGAATACAAGAGGAAGAGAAAAAAAGATAAACACTTGTGTTTTAGAAAAGCTAAATGGTCACATGGCATGCACTTTATCTAGCAGTCAATTTAAAGGCGTGCTTAGAGCACAGGAAAAAGGTTATGATTAAGAATATGTATATAGAAAAAAAGAATATAGTGAATATAGAGAATTGAGAGCTGTTCTTAAACGGATGATATTGAAGACTTGGAAATAAGTGTATCTGTCAAAGGAGAGCTTTTTCTAGAGAAGATCTATGGGCTGCAGATGGACCCTTGAGTGACTGAGAGGAACCCATATCTCTCAACCCTTTGGACCCTTGCTCACTGTCATTATAATGCCCAGGATCCCCTGGCCCCTCCTTCAACTGAGTAGTTCTGATTCATCCTTCAGGTCCCATCTGAGACATTTGGTATTGCAGTAAGTCGACATCCCCCTTCTCCCCGACTCCCATCTAATCTGGTTGCCCTTTCTATGTGCTCTTACAGCACTTTGTACTTCCCCGTCATAGGAGTTATTACATAGTATTGGAATTGCATGATTATTTCTCACTCTTCTCCACCAAACTTGAAAAATGTATCTTTAGCATCTAGCCCAATGCCTGACATATAGCTGGTCTTCAATACTCATTTTTATGTGAATAAATAAACTAGAAGGTGTTAACGCAAGAGTAAGAGGAATGCTGTGCCAGAGATGTGAGGAAGAGAGATGAGTGTCCAGAGAGAGGGCCATGGTGGTCAACATGTTGGTGTTCATGATATGCCTCCAAAAGGCTAGATACTGTTTATAGTTTGTATTTATATATGTATCTATTTTTCCTAGTTGCAGATATGGTGTACTGTCTAACAGGTGGGAAGCCTATCAGAAATCGGTGTTGTCTTGGAAAATCCACAGTGGGAGGCATCTACCTTTGCTTTAAATCCTGATCCAAAGGATATTGCTGACCCAGATATACCTTTGCCTAAATCAAGAAGTTCTGATCCTGTATGTCTTTGGGGTTGTTTTTACAACAGAGCTTAGAGTTTCTCATATCACCTACTAATTTGTCTTTCTACTCGCTTAACGCTATTGATAATAACTGAATATGCATAGGCTGCAGCTTGAAAAGGAATTTCATGACTAGAAGGTTGTCAGGCACAGGAATGTGTTAGGGAGGGAAGTCATGGAACCTGATTTATTTTAAAGTTAGATTAGATGATTATCTGCTTGAGTTGCTCTAGGTGTGGCTTTGCTGTAGGTGGGGGGATACCCCAGATCTTTCAAGTTTCTTCTTGGCCCTGACATTCTCTGATTGGAATTTAAAAATTCACATTTTCAGAACTGTTTGAAATCCTTTTCTTTTCCACATCCTAGAAATACAGACTGTTGAAAATAAAGACAGATCCATGGAATCTATACAATGGTATAGGAGAAAATGTAGCACAAATGAGCCTTAGAATAGGTAATGAAATTATTCATCTTATTATAACTTGGATAATCCTCAGATACATAAAATCTCATCACCGATTATGTTTGCCTTCCTGAGATATGTCTTCTCTGTATCTACATGCTCTTAGGTACACAGAGAGCAGGGTTCCTTTAATCTTTTTATTCCTATAACATTACTTACCCTTCTTTTGTCACTTTCTTCATATCCAGAACATTATTTTTTGATCATAGACTTTGGAATTTAAAAGAAATGACCTAAATAAACAAACTTCCCGGATATGAGAGTGGCTGTTGCCTGGGCAGTTGGAGTAAGGCATGAGCATGTAATGGACCACTTCTCCTAGGCACTGAGAGGGAGGAAAATAAGATTGACTTTTGAAATATAATATATATCTGGTCCTAGTAGGAATGTCTGTTGGTTTTCCATTTTTGGCCAATTTTCAATGGTCACTTCTTTATTTCTATAATGGTCACTAGGAAATTTGTTTCCCTAAGGCCGGAAGTCTGGTTTAGAGACCTTTATAGTTTGTCTTCTTTCTTCCTTTGCACATTAAAATAAATAAAAGCAAAACTCTAATCCCTTTATTATATTTGACAAGCATGGACTATTGTTCTACCCTATGTCAGTAAAATCGCTTTCTCACCTGAACTGGAAGGTTTTTAGTGGTGCCCTTTTACCTCTAGCCTGTCTTAAGGAGCATAGACATGACACAGGAGGAGTAATCATTTGTATGGGGGTGAAAAGTAACTGCCAAAATCTGAGGACAAACCCTGATATTTGGGTGAATAGACTGTAGTATATACTTTCACTTTTATTAGGTTAATAGGTTACTTCCTTTGTCTGGGGTTCAGTTTCTCTCTTTCTGTCCCTGAGCTCTCTAATCATGAACTTGACAGTGTAGGTCTGTAATTGTTCTTTATACTGAATGCATGAGACAAAATCTTTAGGTAATTTTTTGATCTGCAAATGTAAGGAATCTGAGTGACAAACCTCTGTACATTTGCCCAGATCCATTTGGAGTCACCAATACTAAATTCCATATGTATAAGGGTTTTGAGTCAGGCCGCTATGGAACCTGCATCCAAATTCCCTTATTTTCACCCCTCCCACCATCTTTTTGGATGTTCATGTTTTAATATTTTATACAGTCTTTTTTCCATAGGTAAATACAGGTACAGAACTAGACTTTTAAAAATAATGGGGGGAGGGGGGGAAGCGGATGTGGCTCAAGCAATTGGGCTCCCATCTACCATATAGGAGGTCCAGGGTTCGATTCCTGGGGCCTCCTGGTGAAGGCAAGCTGGCCTGCTTGGTGAGCTGGCCCGCGCAGGAGTGCTGGCCCACACGGAGTGCTGGCCCACGCGGAGAGCTGGCACAGCAACATGACGCAACAAAAAGAGACACACAGGAGAGACAATAAGAGATGCAGCTGACCAGGGAGCTGAGGTGGCGCAAGAAATTGAGCACTTCTCTCCCACTCCGGAAGGTCCCAGGATTGGTTCCTGATGCCACTTAAAGAGAAGACAAGCAGACACAGAAGAACACACAGCAAATGGACACAGAGAGCAGACAGTGAGCGCAAAAACAACGGGGCCGGGGTGGGGGTGGGGGGAGGTGAATAAATAAATTAATAAATCTTAAAAAAAAATGGGGGAAGCAGATGTGGTTTAAGTGGTTGAGTGCCTGCTTCCCACATGGGAGATCCCGGGTTCAGTTCCCAGTGCCTCCTAAAAACAAACAAGCAAACAATAGAAAAAGCCAACTTAGGGTAGCCGATGTGGCTCAGTGGTTGAGCACTGGCTTCCCACTTACAAAGTCCCAGGTTCAATCCCTGGCCCCAGTAATTAAAAAAAAAAAAAAAGGACATGCTTCATTTTTTTAGAGCAATGAAGAAGAGTGCTGAAAGTGGAAATTTTAAAAAAGCATTTTTCTTCATAGGGAAGAACTGATGGCAGCCATTTCTTCTTGAACATCCTTGAGTTTTCAGCTTTTATGAAATGAAACCTCTCATGAAAATGCTGTTGAAACATCCACTTTTAAATAAGAGATTAAAAAAGAAAAACCCACCTCAATTATCAGTAGTTTGCTTTCGAGAATGTGTAGATAACAAAATCATGTTCTAGGTTAAAAACAAAAAACCACCACAACCCACCCATCAGCCCATTTCTTTGGGGGGAGGTGGGCCAGATGTTTAAACAGTACAGCAGGATATGTGCCTGCTGCAATACTTGGAGCCCTTGGGAAAGAAGACATGTCTGCACCCCTAGTGTTTCACAGTTTTAGACCCCTGACCTGGAAACAGTTTAAACAGATGTTTATTTCAAGGGATTTATGTTGACATTGAAAGTTTTTTTCTTTTTGGAGATGACTGCCTCTAAAGTTGGAGCTTTTTACTAGAAAAAGGATGAGAGAAACAATTACATCTCAAAACTGTCTTGTTTCATGTTGAAAGTGTTCCAGTGCAACCGGAATAAAACAAACAACTGCCTTACCAGCCATTGCTGTTCATTTGTGAGAATATCTCTTCTCTGCACTCAGTTCTGGGTATGGTATGTACAGACTTTGAACAGTAACGGAGTTCACTAAGGGAGAAGAGACCTCAGAAAACTCTTACAGATTATGGCCAACATAAACTGCAATGTCTTCAATGTCCTTTTCCTTTTCTCATCTTCAACTCTCTCTCCCCTCATCTTCCTCTCCCAGTCTCATTCTGCCTCTTCTCCCAGAAATTACTCCTTTCAACTTTATTCCATATGTGAGGAGTTCATTCCATAACTTGGATCATTCAGAAGTGATGCATTGCACCATATCTGCCTTTATGAAAGTGTTTATTTCATATCTGAAATGTTTTCATGTACATTTGCTCTGCTTTGACTTGCAGAAAGAGAAAGAAAGTAGTTTTACTGGAGGCAAAACAGCCACCTGTGAAAACTAATTGCGTAGGTAGGAGTTTGATGGTATCTCTGGGAGGGATCCAGCAGGAAGAAAGTAAATGTTCTTAATCTACAAGGAAATCACCTGTATGCCAAACTGACCCTCTTCATCAAAGCCCGCATTGAAACATCCCATCAAATAGGTGGCCTGCCTTAGGAGGAAGGGGTGGGGAGGGAGGGGTCACTGCGAAGGCAGGTGCAGTTCATCTTAAGGGAACTATGTAGATAAGTGAGGAATGACAAAAAACATGATAGACTCAACTGAACCGCCTCATTAGGGAATGAAATGTGATATGAAGGGTGTATGGTTTCTTTCAAACAAAAGTGGAAGAGGTGGCTGCTTTGCAGCTCCCTCCTTCTTCCTCTTCATCAAGTTCTCCTTTTCAGTCTTAAATTCTTCTGTTTTTTCTCCTTTCCTTGATCCCAACAGTCTAGTATAAGCAAGTGTTCCTTGCCACTAAAAGGCCAAGATGTGCTTTGGTATAGAGGCAGGAACCAATGCAGGCTACTTTCTCTTTCCATCAGTGTAGCTCTCTGAACTGGTTGTCCACATGTTCAGAAAGAGCAAGGCCATGAACAGACTAATCGGCCTGTTGCCTCTGCCTGAACCTGGTGCTGAAGACAGATCTGTGCTTGGTCTTCCAGGTGGCAGGATCTGAGCTATCCAGCAAGATTCTACATTTTGTTGGCCACTCTAGTTAGACATTAGCAATAGTCCCAAGTACTACCACACCTACGTGTTGCCTTAGTTGTGTCCAACAGATGGGTCTGTGCACAACTGAATTTCCTAAATGGCTGTCATTCATGGGAAATCAAAACTCTAAAAGGGGAAAGTTCCTAGCATTTGAAATTCCATGAGATTTAGGGTGATTTTGGGGAAATTTAGATGATCCTTCCAGGAGTTCAATAACAATAATCCTTTAGAGAGTGACAAAGGTATTTTACAAATGCTACAGATGCCAAATAAGAAGGTGAGTTAAAAAGTCATTTATATGACTTTAAAAAGAGGCACTTTTTTCTTTAGAAGACTTTGGTTCTTAATGCTTTTGGTGCTCAGTCAGTGCTGGGATTGGCCTTGGGGGCATGTACACAGAAGCCTAGCCCTCCCAAGGAGTTGTGGATAAGGGGACCAGAGGACTCTCTCTGAAGCTCCACTGGCCTTTGGTTTTCAGTGACTGGAAAGGAATTGGATCCATACCTCTGAATTTCTGGGCCTCACTCATCTCAGTGCACTTGACTCCACCCTACCTGCTAGCGTCACCCCAGTCTCTTCTTATGGGGTCTCTCCGGCTCGAGCAGTTCTACCCTGCAACAGTGGATGAGAGTGCTCCATCCAAAGCCTCCAACCTTAAACTACTATTGGAGGCTTTTCTGCAAAAGCTAAACCAACAAGAATCCATCTGGAGGCATAGTGGAAGCCTAGATTCTCAAACTCAACCCCAGTGGACTAAAATATCTATTTTTCACCAATGCCTTTCAGTTAGAGGAACCTACCTACCTTAATATAGCAGAGCCTGTGAGCCTGGTTTTCCATCACCTAAGCCCCATGTGCCCTCACTTGTGTGAGAAATTTCTCCTGCATCATGCATCAAACTCAGTCATAGGCTCTTGCTCAAGCTCCATCCATAGTTAACGCCCAGGCATTCCATGATGCCTAGGAATTTAGAATGTTTTGATGTACAGTGGAACCTGACATTTATGAGATATTTTTTCCAGGAATGATCATGAGTTTCTCAATGTATGGTAACCCTTTGGCATATAATCTCCTCCCCAGGCATCTGTATTTGGCCAAGCACCATCACTTCCTTGGGCCTCTTTAGCTTTTTCTTTACCCCCATTACCATCACAAGCAATTGACTTTTCTTTCAGTGACCTTTTATTTTTTAAACAAAGAAACAATGTTTCACTTCATGAGTTTTATGTATAACAATGGATAAAGAGAGAACACCAAATCCATTCTGAGATAGGATGTTGAATAGTTGGCAGAGTTCAATCAATACCTAAGTGATTTTCTCCAGCCTTATATGCCTGCCACTCAAATTTGTTATTCAGAAAAACTACAAATTTGATTATAGAACTAAGGCTTGTATAATATTTCATGGACCTTAGAATATGGTTTGGGGAAACACTAGTGTACTGTATTAGCCCCCAAGTGAAGGCAGATCCTAGAAAGAAAATGTAGGGAAAAGAGCAATGAACCGTATGTTAGTCCTGGGACTCAATTTGTAGTGTGTTTGTTTGTGTGCATACACATGTATATGTGTGTGCATGTATTTCATTTTTATAGTATCTACATGCAACAAGATTTAAAATGAAGTGACATCCTTACTAACGTAAGTTAGTAACATATTTTTTAATGTTAAAAAATATTTTGAAAATGGGGGGTGTAATAGAAAAATAAACAATTGAAATATTGGGACTACTTCTCAAAGAAGTTTCCTAGTTCGTACGGAGCCTTCAGTACAACCCCATTTGGAAAGGTTTCTACTGTAAGGTGTCCAGAGGCAAACTCAAACATACATTGCTGCAGAAAGAGAATTCATAGGGCATATAGTAGCGAGACCTCATCCATCTTTGTCCAAGAAGTAATAGATGCTGCTGAGCTAGGTTTATGCCATCTTGTTGTTCCATGGCAGAAGAGACCCTGGCTAGGAGAGCAGGCCTGAAAGGCTGGGGACCGGCAGCACAAGACGCTGAGCCCAGACGTGTAGGAATGCTCCCAGATACTTAGAAACATGCTGTTCTCACCCACCAGCAAAGTTCTTTGACTGGAAGGGCTGATTTATTCAGCTTAATCCTGAAAGCATTGTTCCCTTACTAATAAGCATCCAAGGTTAAACAGCCTCTTGGTTAAATTGCATGTTGGAATAAATTGCCCTGTTAGATCAGAGTAGTTATAAAAGTAGTAGATCTGAATGAAAGTTCTCAGCGATGATAAGCGGTACCTTTGCTTCCATTGAAGTCCTCTTCTAAAATGAGTCATCAAAGAGGTTCTTTTATGGGCTAACTATGTCCATAAAAGAACACTCAAGATGCTTAACAACAACAGCAACCACCACTAAAAACAAATGAAAAAAAAGACTGTGTTTAGTAAATTGAATTATTTAATCACAGCCTAGTTATAGGAGATGCTGATATAATGCTCACAGAAATCTTGTCTCTTTGAAAAAAAATCTCATTTTCTTTCTTTCTTTTCTTTTCTTTTTCTTTTTTTTTTTTTTTTTTTTTTTTTTTTTTTAGCTCTGTAACAAAGAATTCTGCCTATTTGTCTTAATAAGTTCAAAGACTAAGAAACCATGGCAGGTTCATTGGTGACCTCTTCCCTGGGACTATCTTTTTACTACTGAAAGAATTTTGAGGTTTTTTCCTTTGTTCATTCAGCACCAAACTAGACCATGGGGCTGCTGGTTTGTATTTTGCTGGTCCTGGGGAATTCACAGTCTAACATCCAGTTTGTAGGAGCATGACCTCCAGTCTTTCACAGCCTCTTGTAGCTGAGCAATAGCTTTAACAAGGCTTAACAAAGCACAGCAGTCACCTCGTGTTCACCATTTTCTAGGACCGTACCCAGTGATGTTTGCATATCATCTCATTTAACATTCACAAGAACTGTGTTCTTCTTCCTATTTCAGAGATGAGGAACCTATGTTTCACTAACTGTGTTTAACTGGGCTCTAGGTTTAACTATCTTGCCCAAGGCCAAACAATGAGTAGGTGTCAAAGTCAGATTTAGAATCCTGCCAGTCTGGCTTTAGAGCCCTTGTGCTTAGCATCAGGAAATTCTGTGTAATGTATTAAAGTGACTGGCCTTTGTTACTAGTTGGATTTTTCCTCCAGACTCTGCTGTTTCAAGGCCACATAAAGGCCGCCGGATTCACCTCTACTCAGTCCTCATGTGGCAGAACAGAATCTAGTCAGAACAGGGGTAATGGCAAAGCCAGGTCAAACTAAGCCATTCCAGCTTAGCTCCAGGTTTCAGGCAGGGGTCTGGAAGTCAAAGGCCTGAGGATCCACGCTATCTCTTAAGGTTTTAAGGAGGATCTGGAACTGGTATGACAACTGGCCACTCAGCTCCTCTCACCCTCTCATCCAATTGGTCTTGCCACCTTGGTTCCAATTTTATGAGCTCATGGTGCTTAAGTAGCCATGATTCTCATGGTTCTTTAACTGTGACTGCCAAACAGGCTAGTGTTTCTAAAATATTTTAATGGAATGGCATTTTCTCTTCTGTGAGTTAGTGGATTGGAGGTAAGAATACAAATATAAATATTTTACCTCCTTCCTTTTTTTTTCTTTTGTGCTCTCTGTATCTTTCTACTACTCTTTCTCCTTCCTGAGTTTTCTCCCATCTCATTCTTGTCATATATTTTCTTCTTTATTTGTAGCAGTGTTATTGATAGTGTGAATTAAAAAGAAGATTTTGTTTTAAGGAGGGGAATTTGTCTAGAGAAAAATGATGGGAAATGTATTTATTTCTAACTAGGCAGAATGGCTATATGGTTAATAATTTTTTTCTTAGCCACATCCTACCCCCCCAGCTCACACCTCCTGTAACTGCATTTTGGGATAGGATAAAAGTTTAAAACCGAGAAAGTTAGGTAAAAAATGCAGTAAAACCTCCCTTTCCTCAAATTCAACCTCCCTGGAGTTTGTTGGGTACTTTTGGTTATTTTACATGTGAGTATTGTTAGCTGGAAAGACAACTAACAATAATTAGAGTTTTGGGTGGCAATAATGAATGTTTTGGGCAAGGCAGAAGCTGCATGGAAGGTTTCATTTTATCTTTACAACAGCTCTGTGGGGGCCGATACCATTATTAGCTTAATTTTACACATGAAGGAGAAGTAACTGGACTTTGCCAGACCTCTCAACTAAGTGGTGAATTTAAACTAGGTGCTTTGACTCCAGAATTTGCTTGCTTCCCTATCACTATATTAGCATAAACAGAAAGGGAAAAATAGAAGGTCCATGGAAGCTGGAGTAAACTTGACCAGGATAGAGTTGAACTAAAGGTTTTGGGAAGGCAGTCAGCCCATTATTTGATCATTTGTCATACACAAGATGCTCACAGTTAATTAAATGTTCTACAAAACCTACCAAGACCTATCAGTAAACTAGATTATTTAAGGATAATTTATATAGACCTTGTGAACATCTAAAACCTATCCATACTCTGTTTCATCAATAAAAGTGAATTGGAATTTTTTATCTTTTCCATGGATGTTAGGAGTGTTAGTTGAACACCACCTGTAAAGCATTTTATATAAATGGAAGCATGTACAATTTGTCCACATTACTTATATTAGGTCTGATTCTCACCAGCTCATACGTGGTAATCAGCATGCCCTGAACTTTTATATCACGCTTTGTTAGCATGAACTAGATCATCCCCTGAGTCATTGGCCACACACTTGTTTAAGGGAATGGTAAAACAAAATCATCGATATGTCTTAAAATTGAGATTTAGTCCTCGCATGTGGTCTTACAGTGAAGATATACATACCACTAATGTGCTAAGGCAAAATGTTCACCATATTCAGCAAGATTCTGAAGCTGTAGCATAAAAAGTGCCCAAGTATTGACTCCTTATGCTTCAACCAAGTTGATTTCATTTTGAAATTTGGAAGCAAGGTTGGGGCTTTAATAAACTAATGCTTTGAGGCTTGTAGCTTAAATGTTTTTAACCTGAAGGAGCTCACTAAATGGGTAAAAGATCATTGTTATCGCTTAGTCCTCCACCATTGCTCAACACACACACATACACATAAGCATACACACACATGCACACACACATACACATACACACATACACATACACACACATACACATAAACATACACGCACACACACACATACATACACACAGAATCCCAACCAAACAGCAAAATACCACAAACAAAGCAAAGCAAAACAAAACAAAACCTTAACCAAGTGAAGAGATTAATGGTTCTGTTTTTGGTGAACTATTAATAAGCATGTGATACTTGCATTATTTATATAAAAACCTGTATGTTACTCTAAATATTGTTATTACAGTGGATGAGTTTTTGGATCAATGGAGGGTCTTTGAGCTGTTATTAGAAAACGAATGCACTGGAGTAATGTTAAATAGATTAGCCCCATCTGTTCATTTTGAAAGCAGCAAATGATTATTGAGTGCATGTCCTAAAGATGCACGTCTCTGTGCTTGTGAAGCCTGGTAGAGAGGATAAGACCAGTAAGGAATGCAAGGCTGAGCTGCATCAGTCTCTTAGAGAAGGAGAAATGTAGATCTGCTGAGATGCAGTGGATGGGCTCACAACTGGTTGTTGGGGAGGAAGAATTGCCTTATGGAGAAATGTTGTTTTTAATGGACCTTGAGATGACTTTGTCAAATGCAGGAAATGGGGATTGGGTGAGGGTGGGAGGGGGCACTTAGACCAGGAGAACAGCATGGGCAAAAGCTAAAAGCCAGGAAAAAACATGAAACCCTAAATCCTGGAAACCCCAAGTTGTCCGGTATGGCTAGAATACAGAGCACACAAGTGGGAGGCAGCACAGGCAGCAGGAGGCCAGTTGGGAAAAGTAGATTGTGGTTACCTCATGGGGAACCTCCAGTGTCAGCTTCAGAGAGTTGTACTCACGATTAATTCCTCAAAGATTCCTAGAGGCAGCTCCCAGGATAGTAATTGTTCTATGAAAAGAATTCTGTACAATTTGACTTAAAACATTTTATTTGTGCATTATTTTTTTCACTATCAAAAGCATCAAGATCTCCCCCTTTTTTTTTTTTTCTCTTCTTGGACTTTTTGGTCTGTGCTGTCCTAGTCAGAAAAAAACCACATGCCTACAGGTTGAGCTATCTGTGCGCATTTCCAGCTCTCCTTGAAACAGTCATCTTGAGAGCAGTCAAATTATCCAGCTATCATCTAATTGGTTGCGAATGCTTAGCTCCTGTGCACCAAAGGACTTGTATCTAGCAAGCTTCTTTCTTCCAAACACTTGTTAGTTCATTAGAAATGTTGCATTAGAGGTATGATATGATGCATCTGAGAAGGGAAAAAAAGACTAGGACAAAAGACAAGTTGAATAGTCAAAGATGAGCTATAACCACTAGGAGAAGTTAACTATAGCACCTGATTTTGATTGAATAACTGGTGATAACATTGGCTTTGAAGTTGTTGCAAATTTGCTTAAACTTTTTTCATGGATAGTATGAATGAAAATTATGAAGCATTGGTGTAATAATGTGGCTTTTCTTTGGTCTTTTTCCCTCCTTCTCTCCCTCCCTCCCTCCTTCCCTTCCTCCCTTCCTCCTTCCCTTCCTTCCTTCCTTCCTTCTTCACATCCTTTCTTACTTCACAATTTCCTTGACAGGTTTACTTTTGCTTAAAAAGGTTTACCTGAATTTAATACAGGTAGGTGATTGTCATAGTTACAGTCTTTTATTGCAAGGGGTTGGAGAGGCCATTTTCCCTCATCAAAGCTGTGGCAGATGGGGACATGTAAAGCTACATCAGTAAACTTTAATACATCTTGTTCTTACACTCTTGTTCTCAAATCACTTTGCTTAGAGGTTTCCCAAGGTAATATTTAGTAAGGATGTATTCCATAGTAAGTATCAGAGAATTAATTCACTCGTTCATTCATCAAACATGTACTATCTGTTATGCTAATAGTACTCTTACTGGAATTATTACATTTCTTTAATTTTCTTTTGCATATTATAACTGAAGCAGTTTCTATTTTCTTTAAAAAATGTAAATGTCTAAAATTCATGATTATTCTTACATTACTGCATATTCTTTCTCAGCAATTAAAACTTTACTTCTATATTTACTGACAGAAAAAGAAAGGAGAAAAAGAAAGGATGAAAATCTATAAGTAAAACAATAAAATAGAAAATATATATAGAATATTTTTTAATTTAAAAATGTTTTAAAGATTTAATCTCTTTAAAAATGAATTCATTATAAATAGGTGTCAAAGTGCCCAAAGAAACTAATAATAAACAGGAAATTTAGAAATATTTCAGGATACTCAAAGCATTGGAAAATAGAAGAAGAAAGGTTAAAAAGTAGATCATGTTTTCAATTCTCTGCATTTTACTTTGGGGAGCAAAATAATTCCTCCCAATGAGAGATAAAAGTCACCACAGCTTTAAAAAACAGCTACTTCTTGAATGCCTGTACCCTTGCAGATCCTGTAGCAACTGAAAAAACTCCAGGTAGATGTAAAAAGTAATTAGTGCCTTACTGCCATGCAAAGGATGTGATGTGCATGTGGATAAAAGCTGACTAAATCCCACAGAATTTGTGTGGCTTTCCTGTTATACCTCAAATAACGTGATATAAGCTAGAGCCACGGCCCATTTTGTGTTGCTTTTCTACCCAGATGGTTATTTATTTATTAAGCTGGACCTGTTTGTTTTGTTCTTTAAGTGTATCAAGTCCAGTGATCCTGTGTAATTTTTGGTCATTGGAGTGGACTGTGGTGCAGGACTCCCGTGCGGGATCTGGGTCTCTCTAACCGACTAACTGGGATGAGCTGACCTCCTGCACCAGGCCCAGGAGGACCTGGCCACAGTGAGCAGGCGAGCAGCACCTCAGTGTGTATGTGACCTCCAACAGTAAAGTGCCGCCTGGCTCTCTGATACCTTTCGCAGTAACCTGAATGACTGGTTATTCTGGTCAGGAGAAAATAGCACTGACATCATGTGATTCTGGCAAAGTAAACCACATTGGAACTTGGCCTTTGAATACCCAAGGGGCTGGCAGCAATCTCAGGGGTTGGCTGGGAGCCCCATTGAGTTCACTAGTAATCAGTTGACTGCTGAGCTGGACAAGCTGCCCCAGTTTTTCTGACAAGCTCTGTCTAAAAGAATGATGGGCAGTCTGCCATTAGGGTTTTTTAGCAGAGTTGCTAAAGTTTAACTCTTTAGCTACTGTATATATATTATGTCCTTCGTTATGTGTCAGTATACAATTAGATAAAACCTTGGAGGGAAGGTTCTAATTCCTCATTCACTTATAGCATGCAGAATTCCACTCTTGCACAACAAAACACCCAAAGGCAAGGAAAAAGACTGTATAACCTTTTGTATGTATGTTTTAAAGGAATGCCAGAAGATGGGATTTCCTTGAAGTTTCTCATTTTTTAAAAACAAAATGTTATAATCTTTAATTATGTAAAATGTAGTATGTTGCATCCTAATCATCCCTTGGGAATAGATAGATATGGTGTAAGAGAAGCCTTTGAGAAACTATGGGCATTTAATATTTATTTATTATGACAGATGCATCCATTCATATGCTTTGCAATAAAACTTCTGATAATTCACAGTATTGTAGAAGAAGGAGGTATTTGAAGTCAAGGAAATGTGTCATAAGTACAGAGAAAACAATGCTCTTGGATATGCCTGACATCTCAATGTGCTTACCTGGTTATCTTTTACTAGAAAAGGTGATACCTTAGTTGCTTCTAATCTTTCTCCTGCATAGTTAAAATAAAATATAGTTGATAGAGATAAACAAGTTGATCAGAAAATTTCTATATGCTGTATTCCCAGAGATGAATTTGGCCTATTTAATTGTGCTTGACACTGGAAGTTTTCCTAAGGCATACTCTTTCTATAGATAGCTATGACAGTAGGAGTTGGACTCAAATTCATTGATAGTGCTTCAGTACTTCTTAATCCAGTCAGCATGACGGAGTGATTGAGGGGGAGAGTAGTTCCAATGATGAATGGTACATGTTGGTACACAGTGAGCATTTTAATGGCAAATGCAAAGGTTCTGGACATCTTTCTTCCTCCTGAGCTCAGGTTTTAATTCTGAGTCTTCTGTGGTCTTTCCTTCCAAAAAACCATATTTGAGGAATGGTAAAATCTCTCTATCATGTTTAAGACATTAGCATCCTGGAGCCATTATTGCCTATCAGAGAACTTATATACAGGAAACAAGAAGAGAACTCATACTCAGCTATTTTTAAATGGGTCGTTCCTGCTCCCCCAACTCTTGTCTCCCTTCCTCCTGCACAGTAATGCTTGACAGGTCATAGCCTCAAAAGGCACCCCTGTCCATGGCAGAGCAAAAAATACAGAATGAGCTGCCTTTTAGATGCACAGTTAAAGGAAAATTTTAGTGAATTTTTGATTTGGTTTGTCATCCTAAGACTTACCAAAGAGAAGATGAAATAGATGTAGGGATTTGGAATACAGGTTTAGAAATAGGTGAAACTTTTTAGCATGTCTGTTTCTATTGGGTGTGGTTTTGGGGAGGAGTCAGTAAAAATATCTATAAGGCATGGTTCAGGAATTCTTCCCTTTGTGTAAGGACCCATTATCACCACCCTCTATCACTAGAGCCTCATTCATCCCAAGAAAGGACTTGGGATGGGGTGAAGGAGTTCTAGGATTCCCCTCCTTCCGTCTTCTCACTTCCCTCCTCCTTCCTTCCTTCCTTCCTCCTCTTCTCCCTTCCGATTTTTTCTTTCCTTTTTTTAAATTATAGTACTTATTGAACAAATACTATTTCTAGACACTGTACAATGATGTGCAAAAGCTATGATAGTCCTGCACTCAGGGAGTTTATAGTTTAGTGGGAGACAAGGACATTAAATGATCACAAAAATAAGTGCAAAGTGAATTGTGATAAATGGTTTGATGGTAAGGCACATGATGTTATGAGAACTTTATAAAATAAGGGGCTCTTATTGCATACTTGTGAAATTTCTGGGTGATACTATTTATTGGTAATACTTAAGAAAATAAAAAAGCTCCACAACTTACTATTTATGTTTGGACAATTCACTTAAGCCATTTGTGCTTCAATTTCCTTATCAGGTAATTTGCGATAATAGGATCTACCCTACACGGTTTATATGTGATTGGGAATTCTAAATTTGAAGTTTTAGTTGATACACAGTAACCATTCAATAAAAAGGTATCTTCAATTTTCATTAATGCTTACTTCAGAGAGATAAATGTGAGATATCCTACTTTTTTTTTTTCTGTCATATTCAAATGTCCCTGGCCACTTAGTTTTGTTCATGCCCATTATTTCCAGAACCAGTCTACTAAAATGTTATAAAAGTTAAATGATGCTAGCACAGACACACCTGTAGTTTTACCCACTAATATACCTCACATGTTTGAGGTAATTTAACAACTCACTGCAGTTGCCTAAAAAATGCTGCCTATAAATTGATCTCTCTTTCCTAATTTTTCTTTCTCTTTACTTTCAGGGTTTCTTTTGGTCATTGAAAGGTGTCAAATTCTTGCTGGCAGTTGGGTGTATAATTAATTACAGGCAACTGAGGTTGCCTGGACTTAAGTAAGAAAGGGAAGTTATTGGCTGATCCAATGTAAAAGTCCAGTTTATCCTCAGACACAGCTTGATTCAGGTGTTCTAATGATGTAATTAGGAGTGTCTTTTTTTTATTTTTTTTATTTTTAGGAGTTTCTTTCTGATTCTCTTCCCATTCTGTCCTCTTTGTTACCTACTCAGGCAGGCTCTGCCTTCACAGTGGTGAGCTCCAGGTTGCATTCTGTCAACTTAGCAACCACAGTGTGGAGGGAGGAAAATGTGTCCTTTCTCAGTGGTTCCAACAAAAGTTTCTGGGCTGGCGCTCACTGAGCCACCTCTGAGCCAATCAGTGTCTTGGCACCTTCTCCTCACTGGCAGGGCCTCAGTCGCATGCCTATCCTGGGAGCTAGGGGATGAAGGCAAGACACCGAAATTACATGATGTGAGAAAGTGGGAACAGGTGGTTCCCCAGAGGAAAGAAAACGAACGCGCTGTTACTAGAATGAGGTAGTAGATGCTGTGCAGACAACACCCAAACTGAACCAACAGGCAGATATCCACTACAGATTAAAAAAATGAAAACCACCCCCATTCTTGCTTTTAGTTTAGGAAACTGTTGAGTAGGTGACACTGAGGCATAGTACCTGCTAATTATTGAATCTTGACAGAATGCCAGGCTGTGGGCCATGTACTTCATGTATTTCATTTCTGATCTTCAGAATAACCCCACAAGGTAAGTATTAAAATCCTCCTTTTACAGAATAGGAAACTGACATCTAGTGAAATTACATAACTTGTTCAAAGCTACCCAGCTAGCCAGTGGTGGAGGCAGCCTTTGATCCCAGCATCCCTACTTCAAAGCCCATGTTTTGGAGGCGTTAGAGTCTTGATCCCCACACTGCCCTAAGGCGGTGCCTGAGCAGTGTCACAGAGCCCTTCAGGCCTGAGGCAGTGCAGAAACATGCCCCTTGGGCCCTGATGACTGGCAGAGTTTCCTGTGGGAAATTAAGTAGGCTTCTTTTCTGGGATGGGGATTTGAAAGCCAGGATTTCAGAATCCTGTTCCAGGTATGGCCACTGGCTCTCCCTGGGTTATTGGATGGCTTAGGAAGACTTTAGCCCCTTGTTTTATCTGTCTGTAAAATGGGGATGGTATTATTAGGCTGTTGGGAGATTAGTCTGTTTGTGAAGTTATATGTGCTAAGCCTCACACCAGAGACTTTAAAAATCGATTTCACCACCTAATCGTGGACTACTCAAGCCCTTTTGACTGGGTGGTATTAGCGGTTTTATAAGAACCACACATGTTTATTGACATTTCACTCTAGCCCTGTAGTGGCACCTAGTAAGAGGCTTTGGGGGGAATATTTCCTAAGATTTATTTATTAATTTTGGGTGAAGTAATTTTAAATTACTCACTGAAGTTCCCAGTTAGAGTAACCAATTTTAGAAAATTCTATGATAAATATATGGGCATTTACTCTACAATTCAGAGTGAGATGTGTGGAGATAAGAGTATTAACAAAGAGAATGAAAGCTCAGAGGAGGAGCTAATCCAGGGTTAATTTCAGAAAAGTGAAATTAAACATTGATATTATAGGATGATGGGATTTCACCAGGGGAGAAGGACAGAGAGGAATTCTGGCAACTGGATCACAGTCCTTCAATAAGGTGACCAGTTCTGCCTGAGACAGAGGGAACATGGAGAGGCAGTGGGAGCTGCCTCCCCGCTAATCGTCTCTGTCAGAAGTGGGAATCCCTCAAGTGCCTTGCGGAACCAAGGTTTTGTGGGAAAGGGGAAATGTCATAATCAGGTCTGGGTTTTGGACAGGCAAGATTGAAAAATATGTAGGTTTATTTGGAGGGTAGGAACCTGGAGCTGGAAGGACCTTGGCTCTCTGCCTGGGGTCTAGCACGTGCTGTCCCTGCCATCCAGAAGGCCTTCCCCTCTCTTTGTGTGCCTACCAACATCTTGTTCATCCTTCAAAACACTCCTCTGGAGCAGTGTCCTCAGTAAAGTCATTCCTCATCCATACAAATGTAATAATCACTCCCCCTGTCCCACTTCTATAATTTGTGTGTGTCTATTATTGTTTGTTATCACATCATGGTATAGTTATGTGTTTACACACCTCTCCTCCCTACTTGACTTGAAGGTCCTTGAGAGAAGGGTTGTGGGTTTTTTTTTTTTTTTTTTTTTTTCTGTTTTGTTTTCTTCTGATTTGTATTCCCAGTGTACAGTGCCTGGCACGTAGTAGGTGCTCTGTTCTTATTTGTTGAACACACCAAGCAGACCTATGGCCACTCTTGAAATCAGGTGAGAAGCAAGAAGGACATGGAAAAGGTTGCATTGGTAGGAATAGAATAGAAAAGATAGATTATGGTTGTAAGGAGAAGGAGTTGAGGGTGATCCTGGGTGAATGTTAATACTCTTAACACGAGTCTGAAAGAACCACGGAGTTTGGAGGTAAGATGGTGACTTTGGTTTTCTCTTTGCTTGGCTACGGACATTCCAAGTGGTGATGGCTAGCAGGCACATGGAAAGACAAGTCTGACTGTAACTTTGTTGTTATCCCTCATTTTTTAAGCCAAAGGTTTGATTGAGATTGCAGAGGGCGAGAAAGAGGGTCAAGAATAAAGGTTTGGAGAATTCTGACTTTTAAGTAAATGGTAAAAGAACTGAAGTTAATAAAGTAGAATGGAAGTGAGAAGTTAGAGAAGTAGGAGGAGAACCAGGACAGCTCAATGTCTGGAATTGGAGAGATGAGAAATTAGCCACATGCTCAACACATCTATAGATTAGTTGACCAGAGGCTTTTATCATAAAAGTACACTGTAATCATAATTACAGCAACAACAAGAACACCAATAATAGTATATACTATTTTCTCATCACTTACTGAGTGTTAAATTTTGCTAAATGCTTTGTAGACATATCTCATTTAATTCACGTCTTAAGCCTATTATCTTTATTTAAACAGAACTGCAAATGAAAACTCAGAGAGGTTAAGTAATTTGTTTAAGGGTAAACAGCTAATATATGGTGAAACTGAGCATGCTTTGAGAACTCCTGTATGCTACAAAGAATACTAAATAGGGTGGGTTTTTGTTTGTTTGTGTGTATGTCTGTGTTTGGCAGAAGTCTAGAGATTGTGGAAATTAAAGTTATCTGCAAAATTTACTATAGTTGTCCCGTTAACTCAAGATCATATTTCTTTCCCTCTTATGTGTGTAAGAGAATAGGAGTTATATTTCTTTTGAACATCTCTCATTCAAATCAGCAAATTCAATATATCTTAGTGACTGTGATATATCTGCACTAGTATGTGGAAGGTAGATATTTTAACTTTGTTTTCTGTTGTAAGGTCATTTTAAAACTCTTACTACCATTTCTTCTACAAACTACTTCTACCCATGTTGTGCAACCTGAATTTGTATATAATAAAGAAAACTATTTAAATTTGAAAGAGAAGACCTGAATATTTTTAGCAATTACTTTGTTTAGTACTTCCACGTGGAGTTGCATGTTTAAGAGATATACATAATAGCAATTTCTGAAAATATTTGCTCATAATTCCTGCACTCTTATAAATGTGTTTTCATATATAATTCAGGAAAGAAAAATTATTGCATGTGATAGATTGGTATTATACCATAAAAGTACTGATTTGTGTATCCTATTTTAGTGCATTGCTAATTCTCAAGAGGTAACTACACAGTAATTTCCAAGAAACCAGACAATTTAATTCTGCTACCAGTGTCATTTTAAAGCATTGGCGTGTGTGCACAGCTGTAACTGTTCATCTAGGCTTTGTGCAGAAAACCCTCAAGCAGCAAGGCTTCTGGCCCTGGATCACCCAGCCCCTTTGCCACCTCCACCAGGCCTCGCCATTTGGAAGGTTCCGGCTTTCTCTTCCTTCCTGGCCTTCGAGTGGATGAATAGCCTTGCCCTTTAGGTCATCTGAGATGAGGTTGAGATTTCTCAGAAAGAATTTTACAAAGAAAAATCCTAAGGGAAATGAAAGAAAATAGAATAATGTATAAAGAAGTGGATGAGCCCAAAGCTCTTTTTTTTTTAATTCTTTATTTAGATATATTTGAGCAAAGATTGATTTTGCTGGCTTGACTTAAAGACTCACTTATATCCATACTTCCTCTCCTCACAAAAACTGTCCCTATTCTAGATTCTGGAAGGTTTAGGACTTAGGGAAGAGAAGTGGGTGAGGGGGGGACAGTACTGCTGTGATTGCCACCTTCTTCTCACCTGATGGTCTGCCTTACTGACATTTGTTTTGGAATCCCAAGCCAGATTCTTCACTTTCAAAAACCCTATTATGCAGAATATTAGTTTCTTTGGAAAGGTATTATAAGTTGCTTTTACTTCTCTTAAGTTACCTTTTCTCTGTTCTGTTTGATGTTAGAAGGGAACAAAAAGACCTCTTGGAATTTGTCTCAAGTGTTTGGTTTTTTCAGATTCTGCATGTCTTAGGAGGCAAACAAGGAGATGTAAGTTCTTAAACTGTAGTTTTGATGACTAAAATATTCACAAACTTGGTGAAATCAGCTATCTCTTTACGTAACCATTGGATTTCTTTCAAGGGGTTGTCTCTTGCTAACATGCTGTACAAATGACTGCAGTTTAGTGTAGATGTCTTTTGATGTATTTAGAGCTGGTAAACCCTCTTATCTTTCAAAGCATGCACCATTTATTTAAAATGCAGAGGCATATGTTCAGAACAAAGTTATTTTCGGTGCATATATATTCATTAGCCTGTGTGTGAATGCATTGTTTCAAATAATAACCATTTCAATATTTGTTTTTCTTTCAAAACTTTCTTCTCTCTCCATCTTGGTTTAATGGAACCCTAGGCATGAACTCTTTAAAGCATTCCCATGGAGCCAGGGTACATTTGAAAGTCTTTGACTGATATAAAATAATTGCTGATCATATACCCATGCATGATAAGATATGCATAAGAAGAAATCTGGTGCAGAAGTATAAATAATACTTATCTTTAAGCCAGCATCTGTCATCTGCTTCAGCAGACAGTGCTTTCTTTCTTCCTAGCATAAAAAGGGCTGAAAGATTTATGGAGTAGCTTTGTTTGTGCTCCGTGATGCTTAATCAATTTTTATTAAATTCTAAATTAAAACTTGGCTTTCACTACAGTGACATCTCTGAGGTATAGAACCAGGGGAGAGATGGTGATGGCTTGAAAAGGTTAGGCATGGGTGATCCAAATCCCCAATCTATTTCCTCCTACAGGACTTCTCTTAATAACTTTCATAAGTCTGACCAAAGCTTTGTAGGTCTGCTTTGGAGAAGATAAATACAACTCAACCTTTAAACTCTTTAGACTTCTAGAGAGTAGAAAGTAACTCATGAAGTTCCCATATCGGAGATGAGAATGCATAAATTGTTTCAATGTGCAGGAAGGTGCTCATTTTGTACTCACAATGATCTGATAAATGAAGACTCACTAGTTTATGATCACAGAGAGTTGTGAAGTTTTTGGTAATTGAGGTTAACATATGACACAGCTGATGGAGACACGGACTTTGCAACTTTTTTCTGACTAGTTTACTTCATAAGTACTACATTTGGAATTTTCTGGCCTTTCATACAAAGTATTTTCATTGAAAACCAGCATATATGGTAGGAGGCCCATTCTCCTTAGGCCAGTTTATAAATGAGCAGCTTATTATCATTGTGACTATAAATATATGATGAACCTAGACTTATGATTCAAATTGAGATTTTTTTTTTCCAGGAAAAAGTTTAAAAATTATACCTCTGAGTGGTTTCCTTAGATTCTGTCTCAATAAAGAAAGGAAAAGTGATTTCTAATTAAAAATATTTTTCCTTTGAATACTGATTTTTCTGGTTTTGAATTTGCTTTTTCTTACATCTGGTACACACCAGACTAACCTGTACATATTATTCCTTTGGAGACATATGTTTGTGGGCCCTGATCCAAAAGTAAGGTTTGTTGAAGAGGAAGGGGGGGGGAGGGGGAACAACTATGTAATTTGTTGTTAATTATTGTTTATTTTCTAGGAAATATGGCAAGCTGTAAACTTAGGATCAGAATATCTATGTTTTTGAGTTATATAGTATGTGGCTTAGGAGCAAAATGAATTAAAAATTTGGAAGCCAATTTTTACATGGCCAAAGAACTAATAATTCATGCAGCTAATTCTCCCCATCACTCATCTTTTCATTGCCATGCTTATACTTTTGTATTACACTTTGCCATTTTAAAAAATTGCAAATGCTACATGCAGATATAGATGCCAGCATTGACATATTCTGTTTGTCCACTTATTACCTAAGTCTGACACATATTCTTGTATTTATCTAACTTTGGTAATGGCCTGGTAGACTGTGTATGTGTAGCAAGAGACAAGTCTTTAAGATTCTAGAATTATTCAAAAGCCTAGCTGAGAAATTGTTAAATGGCCAGTTATTGTTGAGTACATTTGCCCCTCGTTTGCATAGTGTATTCTCACCTTGTGCCTTGTTTCTCAGCTGCTACCGATTCAGAAAGACCCTTTGGAATTACTGTTCTCAGAGAAGAAACCCTGAATTACCCGCATGAAGACAGCCCTGCTCAACTTGATACACAAATAAGCTTTAAGGATGTAGTTTAGCTGGTCCTGGCTTCCTAACCTTAGAACTCTATCTTACACAGCCACTTGCCAATGTTACTTTATTGTGATACTTGCAGCTTACAGAGCTGGAGCGTTTGTCTGTGTTCTGTGTTTCTGTGGAGGAATTTTGAGTAGATGAACTGAGGCTTGAGAGCGATTGCCAAATGAGGTGGTGATGATGGCTAAAGAGACTTGGACTTAGGGAGTGCTTTCTGGCACAAGTACAGTGCAGACGGTATCATGATTTTGACCATGGTACTTTAGACACTCTGCCAAGTGTTTGTAACAAGATAGGGCTGTTACTGTACTTTGCTTTTAACTTTACTTTTGCATACAGTACATCGTTCTTGTTTTATAAACTGTGCCGCATACTTTTTGTACCTCTATAAACAAGTGAAGCTGTTGAGTTTTTGGATAAAGTTTGAAGCAGTCTTGTGTTGCTTCCTCTTTGCTTTATGCTCCAAGTTGAGAGCTGAATAGTAAGATCTTTTTTCACACCATTTATAATGTGATGCACATTTTGAAGGCAATTTAAATTCTTTTGGCTCCCCAGCCATATGCTTCAAAATGGAAGCATTATACATGTCTGGATAGGGGACTAGGTAGGAAATTGTAGCATAAAGATATATGGCAAAGTATATAGTGGGGTAAAATTATTGAAAGGGGAGGTGGCAAGAGAGAAAATGAGTTAGTTCACTCTCTAGGAATTTTCCCAAACTTTAGGCCCAATTTTGTGGAACAAAATAATATTACAGAAGAAATTTAAAGTGTTTCCACAGGCTACACAAGAGCATTTATATATACTATTTATATGTGTAATGAGATTTTGGAACCTTACCAGAATATTATTGAATATTATTCAATATAGTAGAGAGTTATGAACTTCAAAGTTATAATTTTTAATGAAGGGACAAAAGTAATTTAAGTTAAAATTATATTCATGCTTAATTTTTACATTTTCATGCATTCTTTTTTATGATTTTATTCCTCTCCATCCTCCTCTCTGCCTCTCAATTTTTCTCAGTTTATTTCTACATTGGAAAAGTGATGTGTAATATTCTCCTTAACACATACATCAACTCTTCCACTCTGTCTGTCTGGAGGATATTTTTCACTGTTTTCACAATCCATTCTGCCTGGGTAGAAAGCACCAGATTTCTCCAATATTCTGAAAATAACTTGTACTTTGCTTAGAAATATCATGTTTCTAAACTTTTCTCATTATAATCATGTAGCCTTCTTGTGACCATGTCACATTGTTCACATGGATATCATTAAAAATTAATTTGACTGATGTTCTGATTATTGATATGTTTATATATCCTTAAGTTAGAACAGGGACGCTTTTCTCATTCTCATTTAAAGCTTGCTTCCTTATCTTTTTTCTTTCCCTTTTCCGTCATAGATAATAAATGACTTGGAATATTAGATCAGATCCAATAAGTAGTTCCTTCTGTAACTTTCGTCTGAAATGGGAGTGCTCTGTTGATCCAGGTGTTGCT
>JAQZBX010013741.1:0-26265 GCA_029593785.1 Cabassous unicinctus
ACAAAACGTGGAAACAAACCCAAATGAAAAGGCCTAGAAACAATAGCCAACCCAGCAGCAATGAGCACCACCAGGTTGTAGTCTCTAAATACCATTTCCTATAAAAGGAGCCAGGGATTCTTAGAGAAATTGCTAATTCCAGGTCTGGGGCAGGAAGTGTACAAGTCTGAAACATCTTGTCTTAATGGATTGCAAGGAAGCTATCAAAAACTTTTAGGGTTGTTCCAAAACTACTAGCCAAAACTCCTACTGACCAAAGATGGGACAATTTAAACATCAATAAGAATAATGACTGCAATGGATTAAAACACATTAAATATGTTTAAGTCTATGAGCTAATGATGGTACCTAAATAAAGGGAAAAATCATTTGTTCTGCCTTTCATCTGTGCACTGCACCTCATAATAACCATAATTTTAATGAGGGAGGTTTCTCTTTGTAGAAGTACAGCTAATGAATGAAGAATTAAAGTAATAATAGAATCGAATGTCACCTTTTTGCAATCCTTAATGGAATAAAGGATCTAGGCAATTATCATCAAGGGTAACTAACATCAGTAAAAGAAAGAAAAACAGGCTCTATGGGTATACACCACCACTTAGGAATCATTCTTGCCAAAAAAAAAATTGAATCTGAATATGCTCAAATCTCAAGACCTAACAGTCAACTCACAGGAATAACACTATACGGATACAATCAGCAAATCCAGGTTCTTGGGGATCCCTACAGAGCAAGCAATCCCATTTCTTCAACATATACCTTGCAAGGGGGAAAAAGTGAGCAAGACAGAGAATGAAAGAGAGAGGAACTGCAGATTTAAAGAAACTTAAGAGATGCATCAACCAATTGCAAATAGGAATCCTGTATTTGGATTATATTTGTATCCTGATTTAAACAAACTACTGGGGAAATGAATGTGGCCAAATATTTGATCATATTAAAGTCTTACTGTTAACTTTTTGAGCTTCCATAGCAGTGTGGATTTGTTTGCTTTTTAAGTCCGTATCATTCAGAGTAACATACTGAAACAAAGAGATGAAATAATACATTTTCTTGGATTTACTTCAAAATAATCTGGGGTCAGGGAGGAAAGTGGTGGGTAGGTATAGATGAAACAAGATTGGCCATGAGTTGATAATTGCTGAAGCTGGGTAATACAAGGAAAGTTATTTTTCTCTTCTCTCCACTTTTGTATGGATTTGCAATTTTCCATAATAATTTTTTTTAAATATCCATATGGAGCTAGAAAACTGCATTCCTGTAGTTGCCTTCCAAATCTCCACCCATTGGTCTTTATACTGTTCTCTGGAGCCTAGAAAGCTAGTGTCAAAGTAGTAGTAATAATAATAGTAATAGCAATGATAATAGCCAACATTTTTGGAATGCTTACTTACTATGTACTAAACTCATGTTTTTATGAGTGTTTTCATTGAAGCCTGACAAAATCCTATGAAGTAAGTGCTATTATTAGCCCCATTTTACAGATGAGGAACCTGAAGGAGGAATGTTTGGTGACAGAGCCAAGCCTACTCAGAGCTGACTGAAGATTACCAGCTGATTACCACTGACACCAATACCCAAGGGTAAAATGTGTCATGCCCTCAGTCTTCCCTTCTACCAGCTACAGATCCTCAGTTCTTTCACTCTTTCCCCCGATGTGGCCTCAACACCCCACACCATCCTTGTCGCACCCACTGGAACACCTTCTAGGGAAGGACTTGAGCTTGTTAAAAGTACCTCAGGGCCCCTTGCAGTACGCCCCATCCCCATCCGGGCCACATGGGTTCCCAGACGAGCTCTGGTCCTCCATCCAGCCAAGGAACCCAAACCCCAGGGATGGGGTGGCGGGACATGGCTCACCTGGGCCTCGGTGCCTCTTCTCCATCCAGATGTAGCAGTTGTTCTGGGCCACCCCAGTCTGCGAGTCCAGGAAGGGGAGACGCACACTGCGCTCTGCACACAGCCGCGAGTTATAACTCCGGCAGTGCTCAATGGCTTCCTTGTAGAACTGGTCCCCGAGCCTGCCAGGAGACAGAGGGTGGAGGAGTAAGGCCAGGGGAAACCAAAACACACCCAGAAGGAAATGTGTCATCCACCCACCTCCCTGGGAGGATTTTTCAGCACCCAGAGCCTTGCCAATGGGTGGAAGGCAACTCAGTGTGTCAAGTCTCAGCCAGGTTCTATTTCCCATCCCAAATTCACCCAGTAAAGTTAGTTAAAGATACTCCTTTAACCATGATGATAGGACCCCAAGATAAACCACATGTAAAAGAGTCAAGTTCATGTTTAGGATGCATGAGGTCCTGCTCCAGAATGGATATAGCCATGGAACAGCCTTCTACATGGGATCTACTATGACATCAGGCTTCTAGAGGCCCCTCATTAATATCCCCGATTAGCTATGTTTGGTTCTCATTGCAAAGGCACTCTAGAATGAATTCAGTCCAACAGCATGTATGGGCAGATGCCCATTACAATAGAAAAGAGACACTCCACATAAACAAAGACTAGAAGGACCAAGGAAAGAGAAAGATGATTCGATTTGCTGGGGGAATGATGACTGCAAGTGTCTCTTTTCTGTCTTTTATTTTGACGTCTGTTCCCAATTTTAGACTATCAGAGAGTAAGAAGAGCTAGTGCATTTCAGGAAATTTTGCTGTTAAATGAAGTCAACCCTTTTTCTTTAGTAACTTCCACACTAATGATTACTTTGAAATAGTAATGATGATGATGACAGCAACAATTATCATACACTTAAGATATACTCTGTGTCAAGCAAGCTGCTAAGTATTTTCTAGACCTTCTCTGTTGAGAGCTTGAAATGTGGGTTATCCAAATTGAGAGGTGCTGTAAGTATAAAAAAACACACCAGATTTCCAAGACTTAGTATGAAAACATACAATGTAAAATATCTCATTCATAATTTTATATAGATTACATGTTGAAATGATAATACTTTGGATATATGGGTTAAATAAACTATATTATTAAAATTAATTTCACCTATTTATTTCTACTTTTTTAAATGTATCTACTACAAATTTTTCAATTACATGTGTGGCTCACAATATATTTCTATTGGACAGTGCTATGCTAGATACTGATTCATTTAGTAATCGCAGCAAGCCTATCAAATCCTTTCATTTTTTTTAACAAATCAATTTTTATTGATACATATTAATAAAGTATCCAATTCATCCAAAGTGTACAATCAATGGTAGTTGTGCATTCATCACTTCAATCATTATTACAGCATTTTCATTATTTCAATAATAATAAACAAAAAACAGACACAAGAAAATTCCTCACCTCTCAATCCCTCTATGCTTCCGCCACTGTACGTAGCTGCTGTTTCTGGCTATTCTATCCAAAGTGTCAAATACCTTTATTTGACAGATGAGGAAAATAAGGTTCAGGAAAAAAATAAGTAACATGTCCAACACATAGCCAGTAACGGGTAAAATCAGGCTTTGAGCACAGGTCTGACTTCAAAGCCCGTGGCCTTAACCACTAGACTACACAACTACAAGTTTGCTTTCGTTGCTGTGTTCACCTCACTCTGCCTATATCACAGCTCGACCTCTTTCAGGACACAGACTGTGTCGTACTCCTTTTGTGACCTCGAGCTCCTGGCGCTTAGTCAGCACTCAATAAGTGTTATTTATTCTGTAAAATGAAAGCTAGCAGAGTGGGTATAGCTCAGTTGTTTGAGTGCCTGCTTTGCATGTACAAGGTCCTGGGTTCAATCCCTGGTACCTCCTAAAAGAAAAAAAAGTAGAGCTAGAACAGGTGGAGGGAGGTAAAGAAGGGCATACACCAAACTTTTTAAAACCATGTCTATAAAAAAAAATAACTTTCTGATGGAAAACAAACAAAAGCAGCATTTAAAATAATAGCAGTTAAATTTCAGACTCAAAATAACTCATTCCCTGAGTTTAAAACACAAATAGAAAGGCCTTCCTAATTTGGGGGAGTCATGATCTGATTAAGCACAGTAAATTTTAAAGCAAAGTTTTCAATTGACTTTCTTATACTCAAAAAAACGTCAATAGGTCAGATTCTACCAAAGGGTATAATGCAGATTTCTTACTCTGGGAGAATACCGCCATGCAAGCTTCTGAGGCATCATTTGGAAATCACCTGTTGTCATGCTTCCCAAAAGAAACCCCTTTGCTCCTTTTCCATCTCTGAACACTCTGTCACAAGGAAAGCACAATGTGCTCACAAAGTGTCCTAGAAGTTCCACAACCAAACTGTAATCAAATTATAATAGTTATACAGCTGGAAATGAATGAGGACGGAGGTGGATACAAGTCCACTGAAACACTGTAAAACAGAATAGCACATAAGCTGATACAATCAAAGTTGCTTACAAGGATCATGAGATTGATTAAAAAAAAAAAAATTTTTTTTTTCCCACAAAGCATCTGTGTCACACCAGCTTAAATGCTCTCCTGCTAAGGCCATACAGCTCAGTGTGACCGAGAACTTTCACAGGCAGCACAGCCCAGGCAAGATGACACAGCCTGCCCAGGGTGTCCTGGACACTTCAGCTCCTCTCCATGAAGCAGTGACCAGCCATGCCACATTGATAAGAACTGACGGGACACATGACACAGAGGTGTCTGATGTGAGAAACAGTCATCTGGTTTCCCACGATCTTTGGATAGACTGCCAAAAAAGATGTTAACTATTCCAACCCCAGGCATTCTGTTGAAAGGGAGCCCATTATTAAATGGAAAATTTTATTGAAAAGAAAAAGGAAAATTGAACACTTAAAACTCAGCTCCTGGAGAGAACTGGGCTTCCATTTTCAAAACAAGCTTCTGGAATCCAATACAATTTTTTTTTTAAAAAAACTCACAGTAGGATCACAAATTCAACTTTTCTTATATGGTAGTAACTCACTTCCAACAGTTCCAATCCAGAAGAGAGGAAACAAGAAAGCAAACTTGCTAGGGGAAAAAAAATTGGCCAATGTCTATGCCCCACACTGAATGGAATGAGAAAGTCAAAGTGGCATGCCTAACAAAAATCTATTTTGTCTTAAATATTTTCCATTTTCATAACATGCAGTGTTATTAATAATAGGCATGGGGGGGGAGCTGTGTGTTTTTAACTGCAGTCTTTATGTGAATGATACCATTCTTAAGTAAACAGAAAAGACTTCCTGCAGGCTGGAACAACCATGTTAGAAATTGAAGCTGATGGCTAAAATGTGACATCCAACACCCCTAGCACCGTCTCCAGGGAAGTCACTTTTTAAACAGACCGGGCATTGTCAGAGATTCGGAAACAAAAGTTGAAAGCCTTTCTCAAGATATGGGAGGAGAAGAGAGACTTCAACCTCTTTGATAAATCCAAGCAGTACTTCTCCAAAAGTTAATTAGCCAAAATCTTTACAGGGCATGCTGCTCTCTCTAGAAGAAAATAGATGACCAGGTCTCCCTAGCCCATGGAAAGCAATTTGAACAGGAGAAAGGGAGAAAGGATAAATGTCCTTTTCCAATATGGTATTTCTACCAAAGAAAAAAGTCCTGCGATGCTAGGATGCCAGGGTGACATTTGCATTAAAGTTGCAAGGGGCAGAGGGAACAGGGAAAGGCTGGCAGCAAATCACTCATTTTGTGGATTGGTGACCAATGTGCCCTGGGCTGGATCAAGCACAGCCCAGCCTCAGCCATCACCTGTCTGTACCAACCAAGGACTCTGGATTGCCAGGGGGTGATAGATGCCTTGGACTCCAAGGAGCTGGCACAAGGCAGAGTAGAATGAAGTTCTCATCAACAACTGACTTCAGGCCACTCTAGGCTGCAATCAGAAACGGGGAAGGCATGGGGAACAAATGGCTAGGCTCTCCTTGAGAGCCGAGCGGGAGACCCACGGCCTTCTGGTCAGAGCAGCACTGGCTGCCTGGTCCTGGGGGGGGTTTGGTGGGAAGTGAGGGGAGAGACCCTGTGTGATTTCACCTGGAGTGAGGAAGCCATATCACCTCTGAGAGCTGGGTATTCCTACAAGAGATTTCCTGTGACCCTTCTTGAGCGTATGGGTTGAAAGATGGATTTCAAAGGGTTAAAGGAGACACCGAGTAGAAAAAAGGACACTTCTTCAAAATTATATGAATCTCAGAGCCCATCAGACCCCCTCCAAGATGCTCAGCTCCTCTTCCTCACGCTGCCACCCTCCCTCTCTTAAGGCCTCACCCCCTCTGAGATTCCTCAAACACCATTCTGAGTTAACTCCCAGATCCAAATCTCCAGCCCACACACCTGAGCACCTCTTCTTCACCGTCCCTTTGGCTCTGTGTTCTGACCCACTGTCCTGCCATACTTCAAACACTGTCCGTAAGCAAAGTCCTCATCCTCTGCCAGAAGCCCACTTCCAACCCAGAGTCTCCAGCCTGCTAGGGTTTGGGGGCAAGAGGAGACTGGAAGAGACACTGTTCTTGCATCTCTGCAAGTTGTCCTCCACTCTCCTCTTTCCTTCATCCCACCTGGCCCTGAGCTCTTTCCCACTTCAGGAAGTTGTCCTTCTCCCTCCATTCCCACCTCCACGGACACAAGTCCCTTTTGCCATATAGCAGGACCTCAGCCCATCACTTCTATTTGTGCACATAAACAGATAAGCAGAGATAAAGAGAAGCCCTGGCCCTTGCTAACTTCCTACTATTTGCGTTTAACATGAGGAACTCTAAACTGTGGCGGATAAAGCTCTGTCTCCAATTTATGTCATGTTTTATAATAACTAGCAAGGGCAGGGGCAGTATTTGGTAAGGTGGGGGAACCTTTGCATTTTCCTTGAAGTTGCACTATTCCTAAAGCTGCCTTTGAAAGAAAACCAGGCTAGATGTTTATGACAGGAGGGGACTGAGGAAGACAGGTCAGAGGGATTCCAATCCCTTTCCTCCCTTATACTATCCTTTTCCAACAGTGGCAATACTATTAGTAACATCAATTTCAACTCAAGTTGATATTTCATATTTGTCTTCCCTACTAGACTATAAACTCCCTGAAGGCAGGGTCCACATCTGCAGGACCACTGGGGCTTGGGCTCCATTCATATAAAGTGCAATGTGACTGATACCCCCTAGAGTGGTGCGGCCCAGCAGCCCTGCATGCCTGGCCTTTTTACTGATTCCTGTAAAAAGTAGGTGCCCTATAAGCCTTTGTTGAATTGCATTCAACAGCTCTCATAATACTCGCCAATAGTAGTCATTTAAATTAGAGCATTTAAGCATTTGCCATGTGCTTGTCCACAGTTTTCAAAGATTTTTGTGCATATAGGTTGGTGATTTAGACTACAAGGTTGTCTGCTCACAACTTCAGGAAAAAATGGAATGTCTGCCATCCCCCTCATGTAGCCCTCATCACCCAGCATCTGGGTTATTGTAGCAGACACCTGCCTGAAATCATTACAGCTCTCCTCTTACCCACCCCAGCAAAAAGAATTATCCCTTGAACCCAGTTTTTAGCCTTTCACTCCTCACTGTAGAACCCAAGATGGCTCCCTATGATGCCCAATTCCTCTGTCAGGCTGTCGAGGATCCTCTGTGAGCCGAGGTAGTGAGGTAGAGTGGAGAGAGAACAGACACAGAATTGGGCAATCCTGAGTCCAGTCCCCTGACTTACTGGCTAACCAATACTGGGGCAAGTTACTTAGCCCCTCTGAGCCTAAAGTCTACCCTCTACAATATGGGTGAATTAACCTCTACTTCAATGTCTGTGAGAGAATTAAGTGAGATAGACCCTCTGGCCCACAGAGGTAAATACCTATAATCAATAGTCCTTCTACCATTCTCCTTCCCCAAAGAGCAGCATTTTCTGCCATTTTGTGACCCTCTGCCTAAAGCTGATCACCTCCATGGGACATGCATATATACCACACTTGCTACTGTGCTGTCCTGAGGCTGTCAGGGGCCCACACAAACCCCAGTCTCAAGACAGGAGACACTGGGTAGCCAAGGCCAAACCTCAGGCATCAAGGAGAGCGAGTAGCTGGTGCCTGATGACCCTGGCAGGCCAAAGCCCGTCCCAAGTGCAGAGACTGCATCTGGATGCCTTGCTGCTCTATCCCAAAGCTCTGCGCAGAGAGCCTGCCATGGTGGGGTGAATGAATGAAGGAATGAACGAGTGAATCCTCTTCCGACCTCCCTGCATATTATGAAGCAATGGCCCTTTCCCTGGATCCCACTTTACAGAACATGTTCTTTCCTACTGAAATTCCTGCTTCCTGCCCTCTGTCTGGCTGATCTTACCCTGTTCAAGGGCCAGCTCAAGTCCTGCCTTTTCCAGGAAGCCTCCTGCGATTAGCCCTGCCCATAGTGCTTGCTCCCTGCCTTCTCGGAGCTCCCTGATCATCTCACTAATGTTTGGCCCGTCTCTACCACCCTCCCTATCACTCCCCACCCAACAAGACTGAAAGCATCTTGAAGACAGTAACAAAGAGTTATAAGCTTCTGTGCTACCCAACCAAGTTCAGTGCTGGGAATGTAGGAAGCATGTGATAAATATAGATTGCATGGTTGAAATGCCATGTCGTCCTTAGCAAACTAATGGAAGCTTCGCAGTTGAGAGATGCTTGGGACCCTCTAAGTTTCTCCCTATGAACATAATGTGAGTCTGGAGTGACCTGGCTTCTTCTCCAGAGCACAGGATTGGGCATCTGAAAACAGATATCTGACAGGTTCAAATCCTACGGAATTTCCCGCATCACTTTAAAAAGGTCACTTCACTCTTGGGATTTTCAGCTCTCCATCTACAAAATTCATGCCACTCCTCCCTTTACAAGAAGCTCACTGAATACTCTACTAGGCTCTCATTAGACCCACCCCTGGAAGACGAGCTCTTCCTTCACTGTTACAGGAAACGCCCCTTTTGTACTATCAAGAATGTCCATCAAGTGATGTGTGCACAACTATGTGATTATGCCAAATACCGTTGATTGTACACATTGGGTGAACTGTATGCTTTATTAATATGTATCGATAAAATTGACTTCTTAAAAAAAGTTGAATTTCTGGGGGTGGAGCCCAGGCACTGGTCTTTCAAACTCCCCAGGTGGTTCTAATGTACAGCCAGTGCTGAAAACCACTGTGCTAAATCATTCATCTGGAAATGCTACTTAGAGCTGCATCAAGAAAACAAATGATCTATTGTTAAGTAACAAATTACCCCCAAAGTTTAGCACCTTATAACAACCAATATTTACTATGTCAGTTTCTTTCTGTTGGTCAAGAATCTGGGCACAGCTCAGGTGGCTCCTCTGCTCAGTTTTCTTTTTTTTTTATTTAATGGGGAAAAAAAAAAGAATGCTATCATCCTGCCTTCCCAAAGGACGGTCTAGGGCAGTGTCTCTCAAACTTTGATTTGTGTCCGAATCAATGGAGAGTGGGAGCTGTAAAATTCTGCTCCTGGAGGTTTGGGATGAGATCCAGACATCTGTGCTTTTGACAGATCCCCCAGTGATTCTGAGAAACGTGAGACTCACTGATGGAAGGATAGCTCCGCAACCTCCAAAGCCGGGCCACGAACAAGAGGGCGTCAGGAGGCCCTTCGGCCTCCATGTTTCAATGGCAGAACTGGAAAGCCCAGTTAGCTGCCTTTGTTTAGCCCAGCTAGTTTCACTCCTGGGGGAAAACTTCTTTCAGGCAGCTGGCACGGGTTAACCTGGCAGCACTAACACTTAGCAGGCTAGTCCCACAGAAGTCCTTGCCCTCAATAAAACATCCAAGAGGTCAGTCAAGGCAAACGTATGGAGAAGACCCTGACATCGTTAGAGCTGTCACTCTGGCAGTGACTCTGACCTTCGTATCATCTCAGGAAGGGCACACTGGGGACAGGGGTATTGCCGTGCAATAGCCTAATCAGACAAAGAATTTGAGCCCTAAAACTTCCAGGACGAAAAGACTGCTCCACCTGATGTTCAGGCCCACTAGACCCAATAAATCCCTTTTCCAGCATCTCCTCTGGTGAAGACTTTTCAGGGACTTATTATGCAAAGCTGCCTAAGCAAGACGGAATTTATATTGAACCTGGTCATGATTTCTGAGCTGCCACCAGGTGCTCTGATGACATACGCAACTCAGGGTTGAAGTCAAGGGGCCTCCAAGGACAGGAGGCTGGAGGCAGGAAAAAAGCAGTGTGATTCCTTCAAGTGAATAATGGGGGTTGCGGTGGGGGGATGCTCTGGGAAGGAAGGAGACTGTAGTTTCCCTTGTATCCAAGGTTTGCCTTTTAGATAGCATCCAGACGTAACAAAATAAATCTCTCCCCTGGAGGCTAAAGAATGTGTAGGATGCAACCAACTTTCAAAGGGGGAAGAAAGACTGCTTTATCTGGTGTGAATCATACCTCGAAAGAAAACACACACCCATCACAGAAACATCATTGATCGAGAAAGTGCTTTTACTTTCCCTGGTTCATAGAAGGAATCCTTTCTGACACCCCTGCTATGAGCTGGGTACCAGTCTGCTGTCCCCTGGGTATGAGCACCAGTAGAAGCAGATCATTGATTAGAGTCAGATCCTCGGATGCCGTCTTTGCTGCTGGAATATAAGGACCTCGATGTTGCCCTCCCCTAGCAAAGGGAGTATCAGTCTGGCATTTGAAATGCAGCCACAAGAACATGTTCTTCTGTAGTCCTCTACACAACAGTCTAAGTGATCCTTTTAAAATGAAAATCAGACCATGACATTTTCCCCCTTAAACCCCTCCTATGGTTTCCCACTGCACTCAGAATAAAATCCAAACTCCTTCCCATGGCTACAGGCCTCCAAATTGTCTGGAGGTGCCGACCTTTCTTACTTCATCTTGTCCCCAGTCCCTTTGCCTCCTTTACTCCATTATCACCGCACTTCTTTTCTTTATGCCCCTCTAATATACCAAGATCAGCTCACCTCAGGCCCTTTGCATCTGCTGTTCCTTCTACCTGGTATACACTTCTTCCAGGTCATCTCATGCTTGCTTCTCCTCAGATGGGGTTCTTTTTGCCCACCCGATCTAGAGTAGCCCATTCCCACCCCACTCCTGCCCTATCCCTCGCTATCTGATTGTATTTTATTTGCATGACACTTACCGCTAGCTAAAATTTTCTCTATTTTCTCTGTGCCTGTTGATCATCACTTCACAACCAAAGTGTAAGCTCTGTGAGAGCAGGGTCCTTATCTTTCTTGTCCAGTGCTATATCCCCTGTACCCAACACAGGATTTGGCACATGGGAAATACTCAATAGCTATCACTGAATCAATAAATGATTAGAGGGAAGCGGGTGTGGCTCCATCGATAGAGCTCCCATTTACCATATGGGAGGCCCGGGTTCGCTTCCCGGGGCCTCCTTGTGAGGGCACGCCGGCCCGCGCGGCGCGGTGGGCTGATGCAGCAAGACCTCACAACAGGAGGCGGGTGTGGCTCAATCGATAGAGCCCCCGTTTACCATGTGGGAGGCCCCAGGTTCGCTTCCCGGGGCCTCCTTGTGAGGGCAGGCCGGACCACGCAGCGCGGTGGGCTGATGCAGCGGGACCTCACAGCAAGGGGAAGATAAGCAGACACGGAAAAAACATACAGCGAATGAACACAGCAAACACAAGCAGCAAGGGGGGGATAAATAAATAAATAAATAAATCTTTAAAAAATAAATAAATAAATAAATGATTAGGTATAGGCCTACCTGAAATAGACAGTTTGGATCGTGTGGGAGTCTGGCCTCTCAGAAGCAGAAAGGTCAGTGCTGGTGGGAGACCCCCAGAGCAGTGAATGAAACTCACACCACATCCTCCTCACGCCTGATCCTCCCTCCCCAACACACTCATAATGGTGGGGGAGGGGCCTATGCAACAATCCATCCTTTTTTTAGGAGGTACCCGGGAATGAACCCAGGACCTCGTACATGGGAACCAGGCGCTCAACCACTTGAGCAACATCGTCTCCCCCAACAATCCATCCTTGAATCCTGCTCATGACTATACAACGTCACCCCCACACCCCAAACCTGGAACTGGGACCAAGTAGATAAATGATGTCCTTTGTGACACTAACTACCCCTTTCTAAACCCAAAAAGGACACTCCAGGCCAGATATTAGTGTTGCAAACAAGCAGCGCCACAAGATGGTTCCCAACACAGCCATTCCATTTCCCTGAAAGGGCCTGTCTCTGAATTAACCGTCTCTGCACATTCTTGCTCAGAGAGCTGATCCGCGTCCTCTTCTAGGGTCCCAGTCCTAGGGCAGTGTCAGGAGCAGGAGCAGGATGGGGCTGGGGAAGAACTGCTTGACGGGAAATCGATGGGAATTTGAAGGTCATCCAGAGGGCGCTGTCTCCCCATCATGCACCTGCTGGGATGGGATCCACGGTCCTGACCTTGCTTTGGGGCCTCTGCCCTCCTGTCAGAGTTGGTTAAGATCAGCCTGCAGAAGCAAACGCCTGCAGACCGAAGGCTCTCCAGGCCGCCCTTCTAAAGGGCATCCGCCAAATAAAGAAGCACCGAGTCTCGCTAAACCTACCACAAGGTTGACAGTCACCCCAATTTCTCCTGGCAGCCCCCAGGCCTGCTGTTTTTCAGACCCATACAAGGACTAAACAAAGTCAGACTGACCAAGAAGATGGTCACATTCCCAAATTTAAGTTCTCTGGTGGAAAATGTGGAACTATCCTGGGAAAGGACAAAAACCAAAAGCTTGAGTGCACCCTAGAAATACCTACATGTCCCTCACCATCTCTACATCTCAGAATGACAGGGGAGACTGAAACCTCCATACTTAAGGCTAGAGCTACTTCCAACACAAAACCTCTACGTGGCTTAACTGAGTTGGGACTTGATTTTCCTTTCCTCATATACCTATTTTCCCAAGTTCCCATCCTTCCTTTCTTCCCACACCTTCCCGCCACCACCATCTTCTTCCCCAATCTCTCTACCTCACTTAATATACAGGTGAGGAACAAAGCATCTAGCCCAAGTCTCCAATCCAGAAGTCCAGAAGTTGAAGATGAAAAAGAGACACCCTCAACATATTTATAGAAGGATGGCAGGATAATAACAATACCAATAATAATAATAACGGCATAGCTAACATTTATTGAACATTTACTATGTGCCAGGCAGTGTCCTAAGCACTATACTTGTATTAACTCACTTAATCCTCACAACAACTCCATCCTATTATTTCCCCCCATTTTACAGATTAGGAAACTGAGGAAAGCCAGAGAGTTTTAAGTGATTGCCTAGGGTCATAAGTGGCACCGCCACTGCATTACCAGCCTCTCATGGGTAACCGCTGCCCCTTCACAGTGAATTATGTCTCCAGAACTAGAAAAACTTGAACACTCCTTATCTAGGAAGCACTAGGTTTCTCTAATAGAATCACCAATTTACTGGGTAGTCCTAGCTATTTCTCTTCTTTGTGTCTCAGTTTCCCAAACTGCAAAGTAGTCCAGATGTTAAGTTGCCTGTTACAGAGCACTTCTCAATAACTCAAGCAGGAAATGGATGTGGCTCAAGCGATTGGGCTTCCACCTGCCACATGGGAGATCCCGGGTTCGATTCCTGGTGCCTCCTGAAGAAGACAAGCAAGACAGCGAGCTGCACAACAAGAGACACAAGGAGGAAAACCTAATGAGAGACACAACAAAGCAAGGAGCAGAGGTGGCTCAAGTGAATATACACCTCCCTCCCACATGGGCGAAAGTCCCAGGTTCGGTTCCCTGTGCCTCCTAAAAAAAAGGAAGACGAGCACACAACAAACAGACACAGCATATGCAAACAACGAGGGGGTGGGGAGAAATAACCAAATCCATCCCAAACATGAGCAAGGGTGATGGACTCTGAGAGACTCTGTGGTTCTGAACATCTACTAAAGGAAGAAACAGAGAAATGCTAGATTATCATAAGATAAAGAGTCAGATTTAAGAATCCCAGAGTGTTAAAGACCATCTAGTCTGATGCCCTTGTTTTATTACAAAGAAAACCAGTAACCAGAGAGCCAAAGTGATTTCCTCCAGGCACACAGATGCAGAGCTGGGATTAGAACCTCAGGGACCTGGGTTCTGGTTCAGAAACTTCTCCACTGTTTAGAGCAGAAATCTGCAAACTACAGCTCCTGGGCCAAATGCGGCCCACCACAAATTTTTATAAATAAAGTTTTATCAGCAGATAGACATGCCCATCCCTTTACATATTGTCTGTGGCTGCTTTCATGCTACAATGGAAGAGTTTAATAGTTACAACAGAGACCACATGGCCTGCAAGCCTAAAGTATTTGCTCTCTGGTCCTTTACAGAAAAAGTTCACCAATTCCTGGTTTGTAGCATAAGCCTTGAATAATGCAAAGACTCCACATCACATTCAGAATAAATTTAAGAAAAAAAAATTGGAGGCCTTAAGAGTCACACAGTTTAAGCAGATAGTTTTACAATTATCCCAGCTTGGTATAACATAATAAAAGCCCATAAATACAGTTAATAATAAGGAAAACAAGCACTTGCTCACTCTACCTATTTAATAATTATTGTTAAGTACAGCAAGGAGATTCATCATTGAAAATTCATTTTTTCGCAGCCTCCCTCGTAAGGCCTTTTTCAAATGCTCTTGGCCAATGGAAGATGCTTCGTACAATTGTACAGATCTAGTTTCCTCCTGTTGAGCTAGAGGCTATTGCTGAGGCAGCCGGGGAATGAGCCCACGGCCCTCTCCCAGGGGGGTGCTCCGTCAGAGCTGGTGCTCTCTGTCAAGGAGGAAACAGCGCAAACACCCTCGTTTCCCTCCCAATAAAATCCTCGGGAACAGCCAGGCATGGGAGAGGCTCTCATTTAGATTTCTTCTTCCTACCGTGTCTCCCTGCCTCGCTTGTCCATATTGCTCCTTTCCAGAAAGTGACCAGGACACACATAAGACCCACAGCAGCTTTGCGGCCCTCGGCTGCTTTGGTGAGGACATTCTGTCACCCACATGGAACTAGGGGGGCACAAGAGACCTCAGCTCCAGGTTGAAGTTGGAACTTATTCACTTTGGGTCTTCAGCAAGTCTCTCAACCTCTCGAGGCACCAGGCTCCCATCTGTCAAATGGGAAGAATGGTCCTTCCATGTTTCCAAGGTGAGACTCAAATGATGGGATATGTGCAGAGTCGAATTAAGGGGCAAACCAAAGAGCCCAGGATCCAAGCTCTAAGTCATACAGCAGCAGCATCCATCTCCAGGAATGTAGCAAGTCCGAGAGGCTTAGATTTACCAGCATTATCTCAGGCAGAGATCAACAGGCCCTGGCTTGTGTGGAATAGTCCTTGTTCACGTGGAGGTCTTGACGTAATATTAATAACTCCCCCTCTCCCTCTCAAAAGTGTCTTTACTTGGCTGATAAATTATATGGTCACCCTATTGATAAGCTTGTTGGGGTCAGAGGGAGGTAAGACCCTCCCCTCCCCCCAGGACTGGGACCAGGACCAAATTGCTGGGGACAGAGAGGAGAGGCTGCCGCCAGAGGCCCTGCTTCTCCATTTGTCCCTCTACTTCTTACACGCATAAATCAAATATTTAGAGAAATCAGTCAAAGTGTGAGCTCCCACCGAGAAGAGAAGGCTTTGGAAAGTAGTGTAAGGGGAGAAAGATGTGCAGCAGGTACATACAGCCTGTCCACCTGTGCTAAGCACCTCATCTACAGTCTCTCCTTCTCTGGGAAAAGGTACAGTCAGGGCCCTGACGCTGGCTCATTGCACACCCGGGAAGTGTTCGTTCCTGGGCCAGTGGACCCAGGCGAAGCTCAAGGCCCCACAGGAGCTGCACCTCTTCCACCAACCCTGCTGAGCCACAGGGATGCAAGGGGACTGGACGGTGCTGTGTCCTGGGACCTCCTGGGACCTCCGCCATTCAGTGAGCTGAGAGGCAGACAACAAAGGAAGGCCCAGAAGAGCTTGAACTGGAGGTGGTGGTCCTTGGGGGGAGGAGGCATGGGCAGGGCAGCTGATTAGAGAAAGAAGCAAGAAAGAAGAAGAGGGGGGCGGGGGCACACCGAGTCAATATGGCTGGAACAAGAGTGGCCTCCAGCACATGCCCCACAGCCATCAATATCTCTTCAGGGGACAGGTTATCTGGGGAATTTATGCTCTCTAATAATTACCTTGCAGAGGGTCCCACTTATCTTTCCAGAGGAATCTGCCAGTTGCCAGACAAGCAGGGCTCTGGTTAATTCCATCAACACTGCCCTTCACCCCCAGCCCCGCCCCCATGCCCAGCCTCCCCAGCGCCTCCCCTCTGACTTCTAACCTTTTACCTCTCTGGCCTAGGGGGAAGATGAGGGTGGAAGGGTTTCAACAACTTCCAGAGAATTTAAGAGCTCAACAGCTAAGAGCTTTCCAGATAGTCCTCACATCCACCCTAGAGGGAGATGCTCACTTTCCAAGCCACCTCTCTGTCCCAGAAATGCCCCCAGTCCCCTCTCTCACTCAGGGCCTTTGCACCTGCAGCTCCCTCTACCTGGCACACTCGTCTCATCTTTACAGGGCTGGCAGCAACCCCTTGGGCCTCAGCTTACTTGCCACCTCCTCAGAGAGACCTTCCCTGAACTCCTTATCTGTAACAGTCATTCTTTATCCCTCGCTCTGGCTTATGGCTTTTCTAGCACTTTGCAACCATCTGAAAATATTTTATTTGTTTGTTTACTTGCTGTCTGTCTTTCTCTACTACAGAGGTAAGCTCCCTGGGAGAAGGACTCGCCTAGTTTGTTCACCACTGTATTCCCAGTACCTAAAACTGGGTACCTGGCATATAGCAGGCACTGAATAAATAGCAGTTGGATAAATGAATTATTTGGTATTCCCATTGCACATACACTGCACCTTACACAGTACCTGTGGGCTGCTCAGTTGAACACTTACTTTCACGTAAATCCCTCTATCTGGTCTACCTTCCTTCATTGAGCTCTTAGCATTGTACAGCTCCCTTGCTTTAATATTTCCTTTAACCCCTGTATGAAGTAGATCATACAATCTTTCTCACTCTCACTTTACAGATGAAGAAACTGAGGCTTAGAGTGGTGACACAGCTTGCCCACAACCACACCAAGGTGGGGTAAGATCAAACCCCCTTCCGTCTACCTCCCTGGGTCCAGGATATTAATCACTGCTGAGCGCCTCTGGCTGGGCCCCCTCAGTAACTCAACTCTCTTCACCCGAGCGTCCCTAAAATATCCCCAACCTCGCTTCTCCCCTCCAAGAGCCCCGTCACCCTTCCCTTGCCTCTCTGTGCTGGCTCTCTTCCATTGGCCCCTCCAGATTCTCTCGCCACCATTCTTCGCCCTGCTCTGGGCTCCAGGAGCCTGACCCCAGCTTCCAGTGGGCCGGGCAAATGGAAGGCCGCAGCCGGAGGTCAGCGAGAAGAAAGAGAGCGAGACGTGGTATTTATGCCCCTGCCCCCTCCTTGCTGGCCGCTGCGGGTGGGCTGCATCCAGCTATTGAAGGTCAACTCCTGTCCTGCCCAGCTGCCCTCTCAATGCAGCTACCCTCCACAACCCAGACCTCCCCCTCCCCTTGACCTAGCACTGAGACGGCACCATCCCCTTGCATGTTTCCCTCCCACAATTTTGTAAATAGTCCTTTTATTATTATTATTGGTTTGAGGCTGCTGCTTTCTGCAGGAACCCTGACTCTCCAGCACACAAATGCCACCTGGCCTCGCCCCTCCTCCAATGCCCCAGCACGGTCACTGCCTCCTCCCTGCCCCCTGCTCACGCTGCCACCTCCGCCAGGCCCTGCTTCACTGCCTGGAGTGACCATCTCCCTCCAAGACTTATAAATAAATGTTGACTCGCTAGCTTGAAGGTTTGCCCTGACAGCTTCTGCTCTTTGTCTGGGCCCCTCCAGCCCCTTGCTAACCATTGAGAGAGTATGGGGGTGGGGGGAGAGAGCTGTCAGCCCATGACATCCAATGCAGAGGTCCCCTTTACTGGAATCAGGCTTTTCGAGTGGAGGTTGTGAGGGGACCCTGCAAACGGTGGTCTGGTAGCTCAAACAAAGCCAACATCACAGTTAGCCATCGTACACCCATTTGTGGTAGGTACTGGATCCGGTGGCCATTTGCTCTGATACTAACAGATGAGGAAACTGAAACTCAAAGAGATTAAGGAATTTAACCTGGAATTAGAGCACAGGTCAGCTCCCAGGCTCACGACCCATGCCTTTATTCTGCAGAAGGGCCACAGACTCAGAACCCAGTCCAGGCAGGCAGCTCAGAGACGCCTGCCGCCCATGACCAGGAGGGGGCGAGATGGAATGAGGTGGGGGTCTGGAGAACGAGTGTGGAGGGCTCCGTGCTGCCTGGAAAGTCACCTTGTCCGGGAAGCATGGCGATCTCGGCTGCCGAGAGCACTGACCAGCTGGGCTGGAACCTGCCCCTGGAGCTCTTTCTTGCGGAGGGAGCCAGCCAGGAGCCGTTGTGCTCTGACCTTGGGCACACACAAGCATTTCAACAAAACCGCCCATGGGTACGGACCCCTCCACACCCAAGCCCAAGACAGTCACAAGGAAAATCTGAAGGGGAGGGAGGAGGGGTGGAGTGACACAAAAAGGGAGGAAGGCTTCCTGCTGCAGATAGGAGCCAGACTGCGCTACCCCAAGTCCTTCCCTGCAGCCAAAATTTAAATTCTCCATGAACATAATTTGAGGACAAAAGGTTTTCCCTTTTTTCATTTTTTTGGAAGGCAATGGCAAAAAAAAAAAAAAAAATTTCTGGTGCTTGGAACAATTCTTGGAGGGGAACATACTTGCTAGCAGGCACACACACACACATATACACACGTGCACACACACAGCTCTGCCACCACACAGCCCAAAATAGGCCACACAGCAGTCCTGGCTCGCATCTGGCTCCAGGAGAACCAAGCTCGGCACAGCCTCCTGACCTCTGTCTGCATGGCTGCTGACCTGCTATGGTTCCCCAGGGCAGCAAAACGCCTTCCCAGAACCCCCTCCTGCTCCCGGAAATCATCCAGCCCTCACCAAGTTCAGGTATAGCTGTGGCCCTGTCTGACGTGTCTTGACACAGGGTCCAGTTAGCAGGGGTCATTTCCAGTGACCAGCATGAAATGGGGCCCAGCTCTCCAGAGCCACCCAGAACCCCTTCCCTCATTCCTCCAAATCTTCATCAATGCCACTTCTACACATGAAAGGCTCCCTCTCCATTTTATGGACTGGTTGGAAAACATCCAGAACAGAAAGTGTTCTTTAAAAAAAAAGATGCTGAAACACAAAGCTGGGTAACATCTAGAAATCTCTGTACTACTGGAATTCAAGCACACTCATGCCAATCAAAAGTCCTCTACCCCTCCATTTTAACACCACAAGTTTAATCTCTCCTAAATTTAGGAAGACGGCATACAGGATTAGACCCAATTAATATTTGAAGAAATTGAGAACAAGAGAAAGAAAATCAATAGAATTGTCTTGCTCTGACCACTGTTGTAAATGAAATAATAACTCATAGGAGATTTGGGGAGGAAAGAACCCAAAAGTGTCACATGCAGCCTTGAGGCAAGGCAGTATCACCCCATAGAGACGGGCCAGGTGAAGAAGACCACTGAGACTGGAAGGCATTCCAGGACAGAGAGAAGGACAGAGACAGCTGAGGTCACAGCATGCAGCTCATGGGGACTAAATTCTCATCTCTCTCCCAAAAGCAGCACATAAAAGAAAGCAAAAGAGGGGGAACATCCACACAAGCTGCCAGTAGATCAAGGACACTGGTAATTTCTAGTCAGGCAAAGGCCATATGGGCTCCCCCTGCAGCGTCACACTCAGTGCATCTCCATCATCACTCTCTCCGCCATCCCTTCCATACCCAGGGAAGAAGAAAGGAAATTAACAAGTCCGCACCCACATCCACCCTGGATCACCAGCTGCGCCATATGGAGCATTCAAAGATGGGGTGAGGGCAGCCCCAAGGGAAAGGGTGACATTGAGAAATCTCCATCCCCACTTCAAACTTGCTCCTGGAGCTCCGTTGGGTAGAGGATGCCATCAGATTCAACAAGAATTTAATTGGACCTGCCCAGGTGTCAAGATATGGGAGGCTAAGTAAGGCAGCTCCAAATTACTCTTGCACCTGCAGAAGTAAATTCCTGGCTCTCCAGCTGGGTTTCCTGGCAGCCCTTCCTGCTACCCCCATACCCACAGGTCCCCAGTCTTTCTGCTGCCTCTGGATGGGGGTTCATTAAGCTGCCTCTAACCTGACAGCCATTCCCTTCATTTAGACAGTAAACATTTAAGGAGTGCCTACTCCATGCCACACTGTGCCATGTGGGAGGCAGCATAGCATTTTGGGGAAGGGCTGGGATGCCGGCCATAGGATAGTGGGCTTGAGTCCCAGCTCCTCATGTACTTGCTGTCTGAGCCGTTGACCTCTCTGAGCTTCACTTTCCTCCTTTGTATAATGGGAAGACAAAGGATCCAGCTCATAGGGTCAGTGGGAAGAACAAATGAGATAGTTTCACTGTGAGTGATCAGTAAATATTGCCTGTTGTTATTATGATGTGGGGTTGTGTCTTCCACTCAGTGCGACCACCAGTTGCAGAAAAAGACAGCTCATGAGTTAACTGCCAGATAGTATTATTTTTTCCACTGGCTTCTCTGTTCACACAGATAAGGAGGAACAGAATATTAAAGAAAAAAAACAAACTTCAATGCCACTGGCTGAGATTGTTCCCTGACCCCCGCCCCTGCCCACCAGTCCACTGTCTAGCCAATAAGGTCAGTGGCCAGAAACAACCATGAGGATGTGGATGATTCAGTGCAAAACCATCCCCACCAGCAGGAGCCTAACTCATAGCAGATATCCTCCCAGTAGAGGGTCAAGGGCATTCACCACTTCTATTTAAAGGGCACTAGGTCTACAAAGCAGGAAGAGGCTCCAAATGTTGGAATTTTGGCATATTCAAAAGGACATGTAGAAAGGTGGCTTCTGCTGCAAAGTCCACTTGTAAACTGTTATAGGAATGGTAAGGAATTAGGGGAAGTACAGTTCTGCCCTAAGCTCAGAAATAAGGGGGAAAGTCCTACTTTGTGACAAAAATCTAATTAAAGTAAAGAGTGCTTAAGAGTACTGGCTTTGGAGCCACATAGCTCTGGGTTCAAATCTTGGCTCCACCACTTAGCAGCTGTGTGAGCTTCCGTTTCTCCAACTAGAAGTACCAACTTTGTAGGGTTCGTGTATTATAAGGAATAAAGAGGGAGCGGATGTGGCTCAAATGGTTGGGCGTCCGTCTCCCATATGGAAGGACAGGGTTCGATTCCCGGGACCTCCCGGTAAAAATAAAGAAAAATATAGAAGGCATGCAGGCCACCAGGCCTCAGTTTGAGTCCCCACACCCCTTTGTGGGGCTATATAAATGGACACTCACTCAAGGAGACACACACAAGCAAAGAAAGTGAGAAAAGAGAGCGCTCCATAGTCACCGAAGAGGACTTTGATCCTGCAGGTCCCCCGGGGAGAGCTAAGCCATTCACCTGGTAGTTTGCAACTGAAGAGACCAGACTCTGAGAAGCTGGGCAGGCCGGGAAAGAAACAAGCCCTCCAGCCTACAGCTGAGATCAGAAGAAGCTGGGCCCGCAAAGCCTTAAGGGGAAGAAGGAAGGCTGAACCCTCACAGATGTCGCCCGCCATCTTGCTTCAACACGTGGCAAGAGACTTGGGTGAGGAACTAACCTTGAGATGAACTCTTTGGGGCCTTGTAACTGTAAGCTTTTACCCCAGATAAATACCTTTTATAAAAGCCAGCAGATTTCTGGTACTTTGCATCAGCATCCCTTTTGGTTGACTAATACAGTCGGCCTCTGGAGGGTAGGGATTCTTTTGCATCTTTTTCAGCCCGTAAACCAAATACCCTGCAAGTGGTAAATATAATCTACAGGTATTGTTGCTGATCAAAAGAACTGAAAGGTCAGTCGAGTCTGGAATTGCCCCAGAAGGTTTCATGAAGGTGAAACCTTTTTATGAAAGATAGGTAGAATTAAAGAAAAGGAGGAAAAGGCAGGTATTCCCAGTGGGTTAAGATGATGTGCGGGGAAAAGACAAAAGAAGCCAACATGTAGGATTTAGGACTAAGCATAGTATGTGGATGGGAGAGTAAGTAAAACCACCTTCCTGTACCCAAAGAAGTCGTTACCCCTTAAATTCCTGGAGAGCAGTGTGTAGGTTACAAAAATGGCCCCAATTAACCATCTCCTTGTATCCACACCATGTCATATGATTTTGCCATTCCTCCCATTAAGAGAGTTTCTTTCCTCACCCATTGTAAATTAGGATGCACTTGTTGATCTGCTTTTTGCCAAAAAAAATATGGCAGAAGTGATGCTGTGTCAGTTCCAAGTCAAGGCATCGAGAGGTTTTGCATCTAGTCTACTCTTGCAGAAACTCCCTGCCCAATTGCCAGGCAAAAAAGCTTAGGGTAGCCTGATGGAGGCTGAGCAGAGACATGGAGCAGAGACAAAATGTCCCAGCTGAGGCTATTCTAGACCAGCCAGCCCACAATCTACCCAGAACCTGACCACAGACACAGGAATAAGCCCAGCCAAGGCCAGGAGAACTTCCAGCTGAGCTCACATCAAATTTCTAACCCATTGAACTGTACACAAAATAAGTGCTTGCTGTTTTAAACCACTAAGCTTTAGGGTGGTTTGTTAAGCAGCAAAACTAACTGATAGAGACAGGAACCAGTGTCTCTTTCATCTTTGTATCCTCAACAGCCAGTACAAGTCCTGGTATGTAATAGTTACACAGCAAATGTTCCATGAATAAATGATTGAATCAATGGAATGATAAAACTGTGAACCAATGAATGGCTTATTTATGCTGGAAAGCCAAAACTATGTAAGATCACATAATTGTATTGCAATACTCCTATTTAAGGAATGTTTCCAGATTGGGTCACCAGGTACATAACAAAAAGACACATTTTCCTTGTTCCTCCCAGACAACATTCTAAAAATGTCCGTCCACTAAGTTTAGTAAAGTGAAAAAGAAAGTTTCATGTGAACTTATTACATAGGGTGTGGTGGTTAAAAAATTAGCTAGTTGTTGAGAGATCTGGATTCTAGACTCAATCCTGCCAATCACTGGGGAGCTTGCTCATTCTCGTAATTACCACTTCCTCAGCTGAGATTAAAAGAAAATTACCTTTCCCTGTGAACCTCATTCCGTTGTTGTAACAAACAAGAGTCTGTGAGGACTCTCTGGCTAGATGGTGATAGTGTTCTAAAGTTTATGATATTAAAATAAATAAATAAATAAATAAAGTTTATGATATTGCTTTCCACCATCAATAATTCAGCTTCCTGTATAAAGAGTTTTACTTTTTGATGCTTTCTAGTGTTTTCATAAATATATCCTCTTATGAGCTCCATTTCCCCTTTTGCTGTTCTCCTTTTAATATCATGCTGCCTGGTAACTACATATTCAAAAAACAAGGTAGGAAACAAAGTTAAAATTATTCTTGATGGAGGGGGAAAAATTAGGGAAGAGAGCCGGTATTTCTGGCACTGAGGTTTACATATGACTGTGGGTCAGACGTAGTACCTGCATGATTTACTTTCTGGGAACACAGTCCCATGGAGAAGTCTAAGATGCACCAGCGGCTGCCAGGTGCTCAGGATGCAGCCTGGTCCCTCTCCCCTTCCAGCAGCTTCTGCCCCAGATGGGTAGTCAGAGGTCTCAAATTCCAAGTATGGCTCCCTCCACAGCATCAGTTCCCACCTTGGGCTCACTCAAGGGATCAGTGTATACAAGCCTCTACTTGGATCTGGGCAGCAGCCACAGAAATAGAAAAGGCTCCAGAAGATACAGGCTTGGTATTTGAGTGTCTGGACTGGGAGTAACTGCAAGAAATGCATAAGCATATCTGTGAGGCTATGCCCTGAAACAAGGATATGAAGAGACCGGGGTAGCCAGTGACACAAAGTGGCTCGAACAGAGAAAACCCAGAAAGAGGCAGCAAAAGAGACCAGGCTCAGAGCGAAGACAGAGGCCCATCCCTCAGCCACCTGGCCCGAGTTACCCACACAGATAGACAGAAAAGAAAGGTAGCTCCTGAGGGGTAAGAAGTACTAGCTTCTTAGGGAATAATCCTTCCATGACGGATACCACTCCTGCCAGACATCTGCCTTCGGGTGACGCAGTACCAAAGTCAGAGAAACACAAGCATGGGATGAGCCCTGGAAAATAAATTCCGGCTGAGTATGCAAAGAGTGTGGCATCAGCAAATGGCAGCCTGTGGTTGCCAGCAAGCAAACGCCCCCTTGCCTGTGGCTAACAGGAGCCGCTGGGTGTGCAGGACTCTCATTGGTCCCCTGGGACACTATAAACAGACAGGATATGTGGTCTCTGCCCTCCACATGCGTATATTCGGGAGAGGCAACAAGACACATGAGCGATACTTGCAGTAAGCTGTATCCAACCCGGGGGTCAGGGGACCTGGGCTCTGGTCCTGCTCTGTTGTTTTGGGGCCTCGATGCCCATCGCTAAGGTTTCCTCAACTGCAAAGTGAGACCCCTCGCAGTCCTTAATTTCGGTGAGTCCCTCTCAGACCAGCTGAACTCCAAGTTCCTTCCCAGGGTGCACACCCTATGCATTTGAGAGTCACATAGACACTAATATTCAAAATTAGCTCCTTGGAGTGGGAGCAAAGGCGCTGAGCCCCATCCAGGGGTGGCAGGTTAGACTGGGGACCTGTGGGTGTGGGGGTAGCATGAAGGGCTGCCAGGAACCCCCGCTGGAGAGACAGAAATTTACTTCTGCGGGTGCAAGAGTAATATGGAGCTGCCTTACTTAGCCTCCCACATCTTGACTCATATCAGCACATACCTTGAGGCGCACACCCCCCTCCAAGCAGCCCCAGGCCTGAGACACACTTTTACTTGTCCCTGAGTACATGGATTTTCAGCACTGAGTGTTTGTTTTAACTTACCAGGAGGAAAGAATGTGGATTCTTTTAAAAATATATACAAAGGGAATGCATTTGTTTATTTTATAGAATGTACTTTCAGATACAACTGGGTGAGAAGTCAGGTTAAAGACCATTCTTTTCTCTTGGCTCATGTGAGGGCTGCTCCTCCATGGTGGTTTCTCAAAAGGCCACAGATTGCTGAGATCTTTGCTCTGGCACATTCTAACCAGTCTCAGTTTGATTTCCTGGTCGTGGGGAACTATCACGCCATCCATCAGGACCTTGGCACTACAATAACCACATCCTGCCCTCGTCACCCCCATGGGGGTGCAGGGTGCCCACCTCTCCACCTGCCCCCAACTCAAATAAAATGCAGGTCCCCCAGTTAAATCTGAGTTTCAGATAAACAACAAAAAATGTTTTAGCAGAACATTTGCAATGCTTATACCATGCTTAACTAAAAAATGTTTCATGTTTATGTGAAATTCAAACTTAACTGGGCAGCCTGTATTTTTATTTGCTAAATCTGGCACCCTACCCACCTGGCCCCGGCCCATTTTTTGGCAGCCTCCCCATGTCTTTCCAGAGGAGCAGCCCAGTCTAGGACAGTGTCATAGAGTGGAAAGAGAATGGACTTTGGAGCCAGAGAATCCTAGGTTCAAAGCTTGGCTGTGCCACTCCCTAGCTGTGTCAACTGGGGTAACTCACCAAACTTGCTGAGCTGCAGGGCCCTCCCTTGTAGAATGGGGGTAAGAATGACTCCTTGTGGGATTGCTGTGAGGATTAGAAATGCCTCTAAAAGCGAGTATTCTGATTGCTCCCATTTTCTTTTATTTCTGCCGGGCAATTGATTGCTCTTGGAAGTTTCTCTCAGAGCCTCATTCGGCAGGTGGTGCAGGGGTGAGTATGGGACTGAGGGTTCTGGCCCAGCTTTGCCACAGCCCTTCCCTTGGTGGGCACCAGCAGCCTTGCCCTGCCTCGGGGGACACTCTCATCTGTAGAGAACCAACCCCTTGTCCCAGCTCATCCGCAGCCCTGGCTTGAAGCTGAGTTGTGAAGTAGGCCATAGGTAGGATACTCTGCCACCAGAGGGGAGGAAACAGATTTCTGGCCAAGCAAGCCTGTGGTACCTCATATCTGACACTGTAGTCGGGCACCCACTTTGACCCTCCCAATTTAGCAAGACCTATATCACCACAACACTAATAAGGAGCTTTCGCCAGGTGTGGAGAACCAGGGGCACTCATCTCACCTCAGACTTTTGAAACAGACTCACCAAATCTAAGTCCAAGGAATGATTCTGGGAGCATCTTGTCCAACTCTCTCATTTAATAGACGAGGATGCTGAGGC
>JAQZBX010013741.1:26365-39566 GCA_029593785.1 Cabassous unicinctus
AAAAAAAAGCCTTGCCCCTTCCACTTAGTTCCTCTTTACACCCACTTCCATGCTGTCTTGACTACAAGGTGTTTGCCAAGTACCTTTTGCTTATCTGCAATACAGTTTTCTAAACATTGGATCCTCACCACTCACTGGGTTAAGAAACATAAAAAATTAGTGTCTCCATTTTACACCCTGTTTACCAAGGCTCAGAGAAGCCGGCTTGCCCCATTTTCCACGTGTACTAGGCGGTGGAACTCAGGCTCCTGACTCCAAATCCAGCATCCATTCCATGACACCATCTAAGTAAGAACAGAAATATGATGCCAGTTTCCTAAACTATGGGATGAGAGACACAACTTAAAAACCACTGAAACAGATGACCCTTGGGGTCACTGCAAGCTCTGACAATCTAGGATTCCAGGACACTCTATCCCTGATTGCTCCTCTCAAAATGTAATGGATCTTTTTGTGTAACATTTATGTAATCTAAGTACCTTTTTAAAAAAAAATTTTTTAATGTAATGGATCTTGTTTGTTTTGTCTGTTTTTTATTATTATTGAAATAATGAAAATGCTGTAATAATGATTGAAGTGATGAATGCACAACTATGTGATTATACCAAATACCATTGATTGTTCACTTTGGATGAATTGTATGCTTTATTAATATGTATCAATAAAATTGAATTGTTTAAAAAAAAAAAAAAAGATGTAATGGAAGCATGAAAATTTTGTAATTTTCCCTTGTGGAAGAAGAGGAGAGCAGCCAAATGTCACCCCTCGAAAGGTACGAGAAGAGGGAGAGAGAAGGCACAAAGGTAATGGAAGGGGAAGGTCGGGGCCCTCAGGTTTTAAAGGTTGGTTGCATGTGAGCCTCAGATCCTTTGGTACCAGTCTTGGAGGCACCTGAAAGTCACTTCCCAGTAATCACAGGCCACTATCTCTGTCTCTTGCCTGCAGGACAACTCTACCTGGCACCATGGGAAGTAACTGGGCTACTCTGGTAGAGGTCTTCACAGTTGTGTCCTGCACAGCTTCCTGTGTAGCTCAGGTTCTAGGATCCCTGCCTTCCCTCTTCCCCCACTAGGCCCTTTGCACATGGCAGGACTAGATATGGCATCCTGAGCAGGCCAATACTTTGCCACTTCTTCCAACTAAGATTCTTTAAATATTTGTGCAAAAAACAATTGGGAACGGATGCTGAGTGCTCTGTGAGGGAAGAGTGGAAGAGAAGGACTAATGGGGCCTACCCTCACTTCTTCTCTGTTGTTCTGAGCTTTTAGCTCTGGCCCTGACCTTAAGAGTCCCCACTCTCTCACCAAAACAAAAGTCCTGGAGAAAACCAGATCCACCTTCTGGGAAGGCAGTTTAACAACACTACTGTCCACTAGGTGAACTTGAGCCTCCCACACTATACTGGGCTGAAGAGTATCCCCCAAACATTCATATCTACCCAGAACCTGTGAATGGGAGCTTATTTGGAAATAGGGTGTTTGCAGATGAATCACGTTAAGATGAGGTCATACTGGAATCGGGTGGGCTCTACTACAAAGACTGGTATCCTCATGGGAAGAGGGGAGTTTGGACACAGACATACAGGGAGAAGGCCATGTGGTGGCAGAGGCAGAGAGTGGAGTGATGCATCTACAAGCCAAGGAATGCCAAGGCTAGCTGGCAGCCACCAGGAGCCAGAAAGAGGCAAGGAAGCAGCCTCCCCTAGAGCCTTCAGAGAGACCCTGCTGGCCCTTGATTTTGGATTTCTAGCCTCCAGAACTGTGAGAGAACAAATCTGCATTGCTTTAAACAACGAAATTTGTGGTACTTTCTCCCGGCAGCCCCAGGAAACTAACATACCCCCCAAATAGCTTATTAAACCACTCAGGCTCTCTTCCTGAGAGGGTAAGTCTAATACTGGTGAGTCTAATGCAATGTTTTCCTACTCATTACCTTCCCAGGACTGTTTTAGCAAATTCACAGATTGGCCCTTCAGGCAGCTGCCAGCCCTGCCTTTGAACCCAGCCCGGTCCTCCCACTACTTCCCTTTCTCAGTGTGGGCAGTGGAGCATCAGTGGCCCCAACCCACCCTGCACACTTCCTGGGGTAATGGCCCTTCCCAGGCAGCACAACTGTGGCAGTCTCCTTCCAACAATAGAAAAGGACTCCTCTTCTTCTAAGCTCATGCTCACAGGACCTCAGCCCGGCGGCCTCTGGGTCCCCTGACTTCACTGGAGCCTGCTATCACCTGCCTCGGAGCGAGGTATGAAGGCCATGGCTTCCAAGGCTGATGGCAGCATAGGCAGTCACCTTGTTTATACACCAACCATGTGTGGTCAAAAAAGTTGCCTATGGCCTGAGCCCTAAACATTTCTTGGCATGATTACCAGCCCCAGTGCAGAAGGGTCTGGGAAAACAGGAGGGACAGGAGATGCAGAGATGTGGAACAAGTACTACCATAAAAACCTCCAGGGGAGATCTCAGCCTAAGAGATCTCACTACAAAAAAAAAAAAAATTATATATATATGTTACCCAGCGATGGCTGGCACCCAACTACCCTGAGACAAGCCCAGCATATTACCCAGTCCTGGATTCCATAGAGATCAAGTGGGCCCAGCAACAACCTGCAGATCCTTTACCTGCTTACCCAGGCACCTGGAGTAGAAGCCCCACAAGGGCACAACTGGTGTCTTTTTTTTTTTTCTCACCACTATATACCCAGCTTCTAGTCCAGGGCCTACCTCATAGTGAGCACTCAATGAACTTATGTTGAATGAATGAATGAATCAAGGAATGAAATGAATGAATGAATGAATGAATACCTCCATTATCCAAGATGTCCCACAAAGGGTCATGAACTTTGTGGTGCAAAGAGCTCTGAACAACTCAAATGAGAAACACAAGTGTGCCCAGTGAAAGCAGTTGGCCTGGATGACCTCTAGCTCATCTGCAATCCCGCCAGCCCTTAGGTCTGTCACACTCGGGCAAATAAGTTCACCGAAAGAATTTTACAACACCTCCTCCAACACCGTAGCTCAGCATCTCTAGATGAAGTCATCAGGCTGCTGCCAGCACTGGGTGAGAATCCCAGAAGGGTGCAGAGAAGCCAAAAGCAGGAACGTGGCACGGGAAATGAGTGGCAAGCAACTGAGGGACGAGGGCATGAGTGAGGGGGGATCCAAAGAAGGGAACAAGAAAAAGAATTCAAGAAGCAGCATGGCTGTCTGGACAGGCACACATGCACACGCACACACACACACAGACAAAGCTTCCCCCTTTCAGACCCACATGGCACCCTCCGCCTGGCCCCATCCCATCATTCCATGACAGTGCTGCTTTGTGGAGTAGAACAATAGGTACATTATACCAACCTATAATTATCCTAGGAGGAGCGATAGCGAAGTCAAGGCATTACGTGAATATTGGAATATTGGATATGGTCCCTCCTGCAAGATGCAAACAAAAACACAACAACAAAAATCCACCAAATCTCTAATTTAAATAAAGATTTAAAGTTGTCCAAACCAGTGCCCTTTCACATTTACATTAAGATGGGATTTTTTTTTTCTCTTTCCACATGATTATTTAAGCACAAGGTCTTCTTTCATTGGAATTGATGAGTACTGGGGGAGGGTATTGGGAGATTGTGGGTTTTTTCCCCCAATAAGGAGGCAGAAAGTATTGGTGTCAAAAGTAGGATCTGGCATATAGGAGGCCCTCAAAGGTAACTGACTCTAATTCTACTCAGTCAATCTAGTCCATTAATAAAGAGATTCCTTTTCACTATTCCAGTAGAAATAGTTTCCAGGGACTTTGGTATACAACAAGCTGAACCATGGTTGGTGTGATGGAAAAGACAGTGACAAGACATCAGAAGATCTGAATTCTCATCTCTCTGCCACTAAGTAGCTGTTTATTCTGCTAGTTATTTTCAGGCAAACAACTTCACTGCTTTATTCAATTCCATATCGACCACATGCAAGGAATTGAGCTCACGACTGAGGGAAACACAAATAAGTCACTTCCCTCTCTGAGCTTCAGCTGCCTCCCATGCAAAATGTGGGAGTCTTTATCAGCCCTGGAGACACAGCAGGCTTCTAAATTCAAGGAGCAGGGGAGCAGATATAGCTCAAGTGGTTGAGCGCCTGCTTCCCAGGTTCAATCCCCGGTACCTCCTAAAATCAAACAAAGCAAACGAAGAAACCAACACTCATCCGGGAGCAGATGTAGCTCGGTGGTTGAGCGCCTACTTCCCATGTAAGAGGTCCCAGGTTCAATCCCTGGTACCTCCTAAAAAATAAACTCAAGGAGCAGCCCCAGCCCCATGTGGGAACTGCTCCCATCCTCCAACACTGAGGAAGGAGAAAACCTGCTGCTTTTAAAACCGAGATGAAGCCTCAACTCACAGAACAGAAGAACAGAAACACGGGGTCATCTTTTAAGAAACTTAAATATTTTTTTTTAAAGTTCACAAATGAAAGAAATGAAAAATGTTTATATTAACAACACAAAAGTTTCTTTGGCTTAAAATATAAACAGTTCAGTGTCCTGGTAATATTCTTTTTCCAAACACATCTCTTGTTTCCTAAGAAAAGGTCTCTCTTCTCTTTAAAAGGGACCCCTTCTGCAACTATGGCCCGTGGGTCTGCCTCTCCTGGACTCCAGTCAGGGCTTCTTCCTTCCCTCAGGCACCTTCAACCTCTCCACTGCTCAGCCTCCTTTCTTTTCACCTTTCCCTTTCCACATGCTAATGTAAGGAGCTCACCATAATTCTTTTAAATTGTCAAAGGGCCTTTCTAGCAGCAACCCAACCCCATCCCTTATATTTATGGCAAAGCATAACAGACACCCTCAAATAGTTCCCATCTGCCCAATCCCCTCTGCTCCAACTCATCATTCCTCAGAAGCTGCTTGGTCACTGATTTCCTCCTTCTCGCCAAATCTAATGGCCACTTCTTAGTCATCATGCTGTTGATATCAATATACATCTGACAGTATTAGCCATGTACTCCTTGAATTCTCTGAACCTTGGTTTTACTTGTTCATTCAGTTCCTGTAACAAAAGTTCCCTGAGCCCTGTCTCATCTTACCCATCTGCCCAGGTCTCCAATAGTTTCCTTTCCTGGGAGAGCCCAGGCTCTCTGGCTCCAACTCTCACCTTACATCAGCAAAGGGCTTTAACAGACTCAAAGCTACTCTACAATCCTTATCTCTTGCAATAACAAAGTTCAGCCCCGCAAACTTTGGACAAACATTTTACCCTTTACTAATTTTTTCCCCTGGAAGGAAAAGGCTCTAATCCTCTAACCATCCTGGAAGTATGCAACCTCAACAGGCAGTGCATCCAAATGATTCCTGAAATTTGTTGGTTTTGAAACACTTTCTCCCAAAATTCTCCCCTCACTGCCCCACTGTCCCTTAGCACTTTGCTAATCTACCTTATATTGGATTTAATTTTGTAGGTTCTTAAATTTTGAGCTCCTGGGAGCTGGGGGCATGGAATAGTCTAATCTGTCTTTTTTGCCTCCATACTGCCCAGCACTTGTTGAGCTACAGGCAAGACCAGGGAGCAATGCCAGGGCCGATTGTTTATCTCCTCCTGGAAGCCTCATCCCTACATCCTCCATTCCTCAGCACAATCTGTCCTTTGGAAAACTGTTCCCAGGTTTATTTCTAGCATGGCCTGAGGGAGGGCTTGCCTACTTAAGGAAACAAAGAAGTGAGTTTTCTCTGACCTTGGGCATTTCAGAGGCAACCAGGGCACCACAGGAAAATGTCAAAGCAGGTCCACAGCTTGGACACTGGGGACCTTAAAGCAAACACTTTGCCCCTTCAAGACTGGGGCTCCAAGAGAATTTGGATCACCTACTTACTAGCTGTATACCCAGGGGCAGACTCTTTATGCTAGCTGTCCCTCTTTCCCTTCCCTAAAATAAGGATTGCAATGCTTGCTTCTTAGGATTGCTGTGAAGAATGGACACATTAGCACTAGTGAAAGTGCCTAGCACTGTGCTTGGTAAGTGGCAGAGGCTCAATAAATACCTTATTATCACCATTATTAACAGGTTGGAAAGGGTGCTTGATATTGACTCCAGAATAATTTGATACTGCCACTTTGACTTGGCTAGCCCGGACAGAAGGGCCTTTTGACAACACCTGAAAAGCAAACCACTAAACTTTCCATTTTTAAAAAGTACCAGGTAATGTGAGAAACAGACTCACTCTCTCCCTGAGGGTCACCCCCCCACCCCAGGGATGGAAAAATATAAGCTCAGAGATGGGCTAAGGGATGCAGCGGGAGTTAGGAATGGGGCAAAAGTCAGAGATGGTGTGAGACGTGGGGAAAGGGGAGGATAAAAGATGGATTAAAAGTCTGGAAGGGGGAAGCGCAGAAAAGGAGTAAGGGTCAAGGTGGGGGGGGTTGACAGAAACGGGGTGAGCTCTAGGACTACCTGACTGATGCCCATGTTAATAATTTTAAATTAGCTTTTCACACACACACATACTTCCCTACAGCCTCAGAAGACCCGGCTTTGTGAAGGAAGAAGAGGAGGGAGAGGGAGAAGAAGATACCTTAACTGAGTGAACATTTTAAAACAGAGTATTTTGAGTAAAAGTCATCACTATGCTGACCAAATCCCACCAGTCCTCCCTGCATCTCCACAAGTGGGGCTCACAAGTGGGATCTTCAAGAAGGCTCTGGTAAAGAGTTAGATCCAAAATGCTTGGTGAATTTTGCATTCCAAGGACAGGAATTTTCCAAATTAAAATTTTAATTGTGTGTGAAAATAGTTCACCATTTACTTACAGGATGAGCTAGTGTTTAAAATGTCAGCCTGGAAATCCAAGCAAGCATTTTCAGCAGTGCTGCCTATTCTGGGAGGGGGCAAAAAAAGTTTGTTACTTCTATCCAGCTGGCTGAGATCTTGGACCCAGAAAGAGGGAGGGGTCTGTGAAGCTTCTCCTGACAGGGAATTAGCCAGAGGTCTCTTTAGGCTTGCAAGGATGTCCATTTCAGAAGCTGTGGTTCAGATGTTAGTGCTTTTGGGAATTCAGGAATGATCCTGGTGATTTGGGTTCTGGCCCCAAGCAAGCCACCCACTTGCTGTGCACACTCATCCAAGTCTGTTCACCTGGCCCACCTGGACGACAGTAACATGGAGGTGCCTTTCAGCTCTAATACTCATTAGTCCAAAAATGTCCACCAAGTTCCTACTGTACACTGGGCACTCTTCTAGACACTGGGGATTAAAGCAGGATTCTGCCTTCATGGGGCTTCCACTCTGGCTCCAGTGTTCCAGTGGAAGCTCCTAAGAGCCTGTGAAGACTGAGCCCTGCACGATGTTCTTAGTATCTCAGAAAAAGAGACAGAACTGGGGAGCCATAGAACTTATTGCTCATGGATGAGCAAATAATTGTTGTTCAGTTGGTGAATAAGACAACAGTACTTGTTCCATGAGATGTTTGCTTTTTTAAGTTGCTAGAATAGACTGGGGTGTGTGTGTGTGTGGGTGTGTGTGTGTGTGTGGGTGTGTGTGTTTTGTTTATGTTTTTTGGATTTTTTGCTTTTATTGTTGTTTGATGGAAGAGTGCAAAATGGATCTGTGGGGACAGGAGAGAGTGGAGAAAATGAGGAAGGCAGAATGCATGCAGAGAAAGACAGGGCAGGGGAAAAGCATGTGTAATTCTCAGGTGGAAACCCACACTTCTGCTGGGGTCACTGTCTTCTTTTCAACGTCATCCTCACACAGAGCTCACTGGCCTGGCCAGCTCTGCAGAGCAGAGCAGGGGAAGGTACACGGGCAGCTCTGGAAAAGGCAAGAAGCTGGCAGGGCAGCATGGTCCACACAAGCCTCCCGCCCCCAACCCCCACACAAGGCTCACCGCCCCACCCCCGGCCCAGAACTCCCAGAGCCACTTCGTACCAGGAAGAGGAGGACCTGGGGAGGCTTGGTCAAGGTGGGAAACCGTCACACATGCCTTTCATTTCAGAACCCTGTTTGTGGCATATGCCAGGTTCTGGGCACATGGGTGTAGCCGGGCAGAGAAGAGACAGTCCCCTGGGAGGCAAACAAGACCAGCAGTGGTTCTCAACCCTTTCTGTGCACAGAGCCACTGAGGGGGTTGGCTTGAAATACAGATGCTGGGGTCCCTCCCTGATATCTTCTGCTTCTGTAGATCAAGATAGAGACCCAGGAATCTAGCTTTTACCCAGCCCTCCAGGTGATTCTGATACAAGTGGGTCACTGGAACCCTGTGGATGAGAGAGTGGAACCTGAGGTCTGAGTGTCTGAGTCCCTCACTAGCTGAGTGACTTTGGGCAGGTGACGTTACCTTTCAAAACCTCAACTGCCCGTGAGTAAAGTGGGGATAATCGAAGTACCTGCTTCTTGGGGTTATTGTGAGGAATGAATGAGAAGCAGAATAGGAAGTGCTTAGCATTATGCCTGGTACATGGTATGAATTCAGTAGATTCCCTAAGATTATTCAGGGAGCTGCTTTTATAAATGCCTTCTTCCAGCCAGTCCCTTCCTAAATGAGAGCGCGTGTACTGGGGAAGATGCCGATGGAAGGCAATGAGGCCTCAAACATGGAGGACGGGGGTGCCAAGTTGTCTCGGGCCTTCCCAGGGCCACCAACACTGTGGTCCAGCAAGACACCTGCTTGGATTCCTCCAACTCAGAACACACCTGCTGATATGCAAACACGCAGGCCTGAGGGAAGCTTCAGGGTTAGATGGGGGCACCCATAGAATGGGGGCTCTCCCATCAGAGGTATGTGCTGGAAGGAGACTGGAGCCAAGACAAAATGGATGGCAAAAGAAGGAGAAGGGAAAGAATGTGAATCAGATTCACACCACTGGTAACTGTGCCCAAACTTTGGGGTTATGCAGGAGGGTGGGTCATGTGTCCATAGGGTTAGTGCCTTGCCGGCGAAAGAGGGACATGAAAAAAAAGGGAGTGGGAAGACTAAGAGAAAGGATACCGCATTTGGGTCTGAAACTCAAATAGAGCAGTTCTTAACTGGAGCTACTAAGAAAAAACTGTTAACTCTGGAGAGAAAGATCCCAACAAAATCCAAGGATGGGAGTAGAAAATAGGGTCCCCTACCCTTACCCAGCAACTACCTAGGTCTTCATCAGAAGAACTCACTTTGTCCAGGCAGTCCTGGCACACTGCATCAACCTTCCCTATCTTGGAGCTGGCCCCTGGGCTCAGAAGACTCCTGCCCCTCACGTCCTTTGCTCCAACAAACACCCATGGTCACACTGATCACCAATGGAGTGTGTGGGAAGCTTCCCTAAAATGCCATATTTACTTTTCCATCCAACCTGATATCATGGAGGAATTCAAGGATAAACAAGGCCCTCCAGGAGCTCACTGGTATGCAAATATTAGTCACTTTATAATTTACAAAACACTTTTTCATATTTACATCTTGCAGATCCTTGCAGACCTGGGAAGGGCAGGTCTTGTTAGTTCACTCTGCAGATGAAAACACTGAGTTTGGGAGAGTTGGTGACTTGTTCTATAAACACCCAGGTACTGAGTGGCAGAGAAGGAACTGCAGCAAGGTCTTCTGAGTCCAAGACTGTGTTTGGAGTGGCTGTTTTCTTCACCCTATCTTGCTGCCTGCCTCTCTGGAGCCTCCTGCCTTCTGCAAGCAGCAGCAGCTGCATGATGAGGCAAACGTGAAATAAGTTGCTCATATCCAAAATCTGTTCCAAGCAAGCACCAGCAGGCAAGAAGAGGTGGGCCTGTTAAAGACAAATGCCGTCCCGCCATCCCAGCAGAACCAGGGACTGTGCAAGCCACCTGTCTCGCGTCCCCTCATTCTACTGCTGCTGTTCCCACCACCTCTCCTTGCCTCCTCCTCCACCCCTCCACTCCCACGCCCCAATCCACTTCTGTCTCTCACAGGCAGGGTAGTTCCCGGTAACAGTGCCGCCCAGTGTTGTCAAAATAGAGAGAGCTGGAAAGAATTTCAGAATGAAATCTATGTACCTCTGCAGCCTCCTAAAATGAGCGCAACTGTGGCAGCTAAACCCGCTAATGTGCTAAGCATTTTCTGGCAGGGCCAGGAGGCAGGGCTGGTATTTTGGGAGCTGGGAGGGGCTTGGAGGCGTCATCTTTGGCAAGCCTGGGAAGGAGGTGGAGGCAAAGAGAACCAACCCAGAATACTTCCCATGAAGTCACAGAGAGGCACCGAGCGGCGTTTCAGGATTCCTGGAGCGCGACTGGCGGGCAGAGCAGGAGCTTGGCATGGCGGCACGGCGGGCAGGGCTCGGCAGGGCAAGGGGGCCTTGCAGGCTCAGGAAGTGGACGCCGGCTGCGGGGGCAAGGGCTCTCTAAATGCGGTGCTGGAGGCTTTTTCTGCTGACACACTGGTGTGAAATGCTGGCCGGAGGCTGTGGCCCTATCTCCATTTGCCTCTGACTTGGCAGGGCAGGGCGCTTGGTGACCAAGCTAGGGACAAGAAGCCAGAAGCCCTGGGGCAAGCAGGCAAGACACACTGAGAGGGTCTGGGGAGGTTGGAACAGGGTCGAGGGAGGACAATGGGAACTTTCATGCAGGGTACCCGCTGATTTCCCAGACGCACTTGCTCTCCTCACAGCATTAGCTTCTCCACAATACTCTTGTTTTTCAGGGGATACTTTGAAAATGTTTCAGAATATAAGACCAGGAAGGGGAGCAAACCCCCACCCGCAAATCTAGGGTCAAAACAATGTCCTGGTATTCCTTTATCCCTCGTGTGCGCAACTCCACGCTTCTTGAAGAAACTGGAGGGTTTTGAAAGAGTGAAGCGGGGGAAGGGGTGGTCAAGGGAAGGGGTGGTCAGGGGAGGGGGTGGCCAAAAAATAGAGCTGGTGAAGAATTCTTTCCCGGGGAGCCATGTGATGACAGGAAACGTCGAGAGTGGCAATGCTACTTAGGTGAGAGAGTTGTGGGGTCATTCTGGGAACAGCTAAGCCAGTAAAACCCTGACAGGATTCAATCTAGAGGGGGGAAAAATCCCAACTGATAGAAACTGCTGAGAGCTTGCAGCTTTTAAAGCCTCTCTAGCAAAAGGAGTTCTGGGAGCTTTACAAACCCTGACCAGGCAGCCAGGCAGCCGCTTCCCAGCCCCCTGCACTGAGAGTGTTTTTGCTAAATCAGAACAAACCCACTCACAAATATCTAGTCCTGCCCTCCCCCTGGCCGCCGTTCCTTACCTGTCTATGTGCCTGTCTGCCTCAGAAATTAAGTCTCCTCAGGGCGGTGAGGCGCGAGGCTGCTTGGGGCAGCATGGAGCCAGCTCCCCACCCCACCCCACCCCCTCGGCCCCAGCCCCCTACTCACCAGTCGCTGACCTGCTGACCTGCGGCAAGGCATTTAACTCTGAGGAGTCCCACTTTTTAATCTGCGGAAATGGAAACAATGAAGCTGCCTAGTAGAGTTGGTGGGGGAACTCAGTAAGATTCTGGATGGCCCCCTCTTTTCCCCCCTTCCTCTCTAGGGTCCTCCAGCACAATAGGCCATGAGGGCAGGATGCAGATCCGTGGGAAGTTGATGAAATTGGGGAGACCAAGGCACACTTCTCTCAAACAGCCAGTCACAAGTTGAGTAGAACCCCTTCTAACCCAGAACACTGTTCCCTTCCCACCCATCCACCTTCCCGCTTCTCCACCAGCGTGGTGGTCTCTCGTTTTTAGCAGGGTTAAATTCTTCACAGCTCTCGATGCCCACCATTCAGCTTCGATGCCTTGTGCCCCCTGGAGGAAGCGTCGTCCAATAGGCTATAATTTGAATGGCATCCCCTGCAGTTGGGCAAGGTTTCAGCCCTACCAAAGCCCTTTAGAGTCCGCTCCTTCATGAAGCCTTTGAATGCCAACAGAAATTCATCTGTACTTCTCTTATGGAGCTCATCAAACTCCGCCTTTATCATATGTGTGTGTGTGTGTGTGTGTGTGTGTGTGTGTGTGTGTGCGCGTGTGATCCCGCTACTCACTGTAAGCATTTTACAGCAGGGGTTGGGTCTTACCTTTACATTCCCTCAGTATTCAGCACAGTGCCAACACATTTTATAAGGCCAGCATTATCCTGCTATCAAAACCAAAGACATCACCAGAAAAAAGAAAAAAAAAATTTAACCCTTACCTCACATTTCATATAGAAATTAACTTATATGGATCATAAAACTAAATGTAAAAGCTAAAACCATAAAACGCCTAGAAGAAAGCTTGGAAGAAAATCTGTGTGACCTTGGGTTAAGAAAAGATTTCTTAGAACACAAAACGCATGACTCATAATAGAAAAGGTGATAATTGGATTTCATCAAAATTTACTATCTCTGCTCTTTGAAAAGCACTAATAAGAAAATGAAAACACAAGCCACAGACTTGAAGAAAATACTTGCAAAACATAGATCTGATTAAGGACATGTATCCTGAATATATAAAGAACTTTTACAACTCAATAATAAGAAGACAAATGACCCAAATTTTTTTAAATGAGGAAAAGAACTGAACAGACATTTCACCAAAGAAGAGATACAGATGGCTAATAAGCACATGAAAAGATGTTCAACATCATTAGTCATCAGGGAAATGCAAATTAAAATCACAATGAGATACCACTAAACACCTCTTATAATGTCTAAAATTAAAAAGACTGACATTGCCAAGCACTGGTAGAATGTAGAGTAACTGGATAACTCAAACACTGCTGGTGGGAATGCTAAATGGTATAGTCACTTTAGGAAACAGTTTGACAATTTCATATGAAGTTATATATATATTTGTTATATGACCTAGCAATCCCACTACTAGACATTTACCCAAAAGAAATGCAAACCTAGGTCCACACAAAGATCTATATGTGAATGTTCATAGCAGCTTTATTCATAAGCCCCAAACTTGGAAACAATCCAAATGTTCATCAATTGGTAAATTATTAAACAAGTTGTAGTACCTTCATACAATGGAATGTATCCACAGGTACAATAACATGGGTGAACTTTAAGTGCATTGTAACAGTTTCCTATTGCTACTGCAACAAATTATCACAAATGTAGTGGCTTAAAACAACAAACATTTATTATCTTGCAATTCTGGGGGTCCAGAAGTCCAAAATCAGTCTCACCGGGCTAAAGGAGGTGTTGACAGGACTGGTGCCTTCTGGAAGCTCTATGAGAAAATCTGTTTCCTTTTCTTTTTCAGGTTCTAGAGCAAGGGTTCTTTTT
>JAQZBX010013742.1:0-39464 GCA_029593785.1 Cabassous unicinctus
TTTTTTTTTAATCTGAAATTCAAATTTAAGTGGGTGTCCTGGATTTTTGTTTGCAGAATCTGGCACCAACCTGTATCCCCTTTACCCAGATTCTCCAAATGTTAACATTTTACATTTGCTTTATCATTCTCTTAGGGAAAAAAAAAATGACTGTAAGTTCATAGCATGATGTCTCTTTATCTCTATAAAAAGGATATTCTTTTACATCACCTCAGTGTAATTTTCACAAGGAAATTAATATTGATACAATAGTATTATCTAATCCGTGGGGTCTTCTAACTCTCCTGGTTTTCCCACCAATATCCTTTTTATGATCCAGGATCCAAGGCAGGATGATGCATTTCATTTAGCCGTCATGTCTCAGCCTCCTTCACTCTAGAAGAATTTCCCAGTTTTTCTTTGCCTTCCATGACCTTAACAGTTTTGAAGATTATAGGACAGTGATTTTGTAGACCCCCTCAGTTGGGTTGGTCTGATGTATCCTCATGATTAGATTGAGATTGTACCTTTTTTTGGCAGGGATCTTCAAAGTGAAGTGTCTTTCTTAATGAAACGTATCAGGGTACCTCACTTCTTAAAGAGTTCAAAATGATAATAAGAAACACAAGTTTATTACAGCACCAGACCATATCTACCATGTTTAGAAACATAACCACCCATCCCGATACAGCTCTCGTAGCAAAACAAACTTTTCTCAGGGTCCAAATATTTGTACAATCCAAACCCATCCTACTATTGTCAAAGACCAAGTAGAGATTTAGTTCTACTCAAGGCAAGTTGGGCAAATGAAACAAACCTTGGTTTCTGCCTCTCCATAGTGCCAATTTGTGGCCTTTGCCCATGATTTTGAACTTAAACTGAATTTGCATAAACCTCTGTTAAAGAAATTAATTGTTGCTCTATGTGTACTCTACCAGAGAAAACACACATACACAACAGCAACCTACCCACACATACTGTTTCCTTACACATTAAAAAAACTTGCAGTAGTTGTATTCCTAGTAGCCTGTTCTTTGAGGTGCCATTTTTTTCTAAGCCAGGATACCCCAAGCTCTTTAATCTCCCTTTGCCCTATAAGCCTTAAGTCTATGGCACTTTGGTACTGAAAAGAGATGGTCTCTGTGTACTGACACTACTGGAGAGCAGGCATTTTTAGTCTGGTGCGAAAGTGGCTACTACCACCATCTCCGGCTATGGCATCACCTGAACTTATAAAACCTCCCTCTCAGGAAAGGTTTCTGCCTCATTCTCACATTAGATTTTGCTGGAGTATCACCTTCAACAGATTCTGTTGATGCTTCTGATATTTAAACCTCCAAATGACATTATGAGAATGAAAATGTTTTCCATCTTTCTTTTCCTAGTTAACTTGTGCTACTTCAACGACTGCTGAAATATATTCCACATTTTTGCCTGGAGTAGTAGGATATGTCTCTGATGTTCTCTTTTGCTCTGTCAATTCTCTATGATTTTCCAGGATATTCATTTAAAATTCTCACATTTTATCCTGCCCTTTCCTTTTCTTCCTCATGTAGGTCTAGTAGTGATTAGTGGATATAAGGGTCTTCATTCATTTTTGCTTTTGTATTGCTTTGTGGATCCTATTTTTAACTTTAAAAAATTTTTAGTAACTTATTTCTCTATATTTTGTCCTGTTGAGTCGTTCATTTTAAGAGATGAGACATTGATAATTTGGGGTCTGCCAAAAGCGTTCACTGTTAAAACCAATCTTGTCTATCCTCAATGCTCTGAGTTGGAAAAATCTGGACAGGAAATATTCTCCCTGCAGAACAATAAATAACCCAGCCTTCAAGTTGGTCCATTCTTATCCATTCTGGCCTCATTTAGTATATTCCATTCTCATGCATTTCATAGCATTCTAATTCCACAAATTTCTCAAACATATTTACATAACAACAACACATTTGTGATCACCTTATAGAGTTTGAGATTATCTACAGTGACCATCCTGCTCTCCCACTCTCAAATCTGTCCATATGCTCCTCCCTCCCTTCCATCCATCCATCCCAACTACTCTTCAAGGAATGGCTCCTTTGATCTTATGTGTCCTCATCTAGAACTTTGAGAGGATCCTCTGAATAATCTCCTATTTCTAGGACTCTTAGGGGGGCCACTTCAGTCTCTGAGATATTGTCTCTCTTTTTGCTGGTAGATTTATGTTGTTCCTAGTCATCCTTTCTGATAATCTGATGAAAACTAAAACATCTTCCTTTTTTCTAGTACCCCTATTAAAAGTAGATTGACTTGGGTGCATCTCTTTTTCCTATATCAACCCTGGCTTCTTGTGGATAAATATCTAGTCTAATTGTCAATCTTTCTCCTAACAAAATATCTCCCTTCAACTTAATCATCATATTGCATGTCTTCATTTTACTTTCTTTATATCATTGCTCTGACTTTGGTAATTAGAATGGAATTTAGATGTTTGATTTAAAGACATTTAAGCTTCTCCTTGATTTCCTGAGCAAAATAGATTCTTTGAGATAATGTTCCAGCTACAGGCCTTTCTGTCCTTCATTGGTGGTTCACTAGCCACAAGACTTGGAAAAAATAAACATGAAGTTGCTTTTCTAAGTTCAATCCAAAAAGACCTAACTTATTTATAATAAGGACCTTAGTTTCTTTTTATAAGATTTATCATTCTACAGTTAGTGACACCACAATCTAGGACTCTGATATCTTAAATTGTATTTTAAAAATTATGTGATTTATCTCTGTGGGCCAATTTAAGACTACTTGGTGAGAGCTTAAACCTTGAGCTTAGAACCTCTCCAGTTCCTTTAGTTAGCTCTAAATGCGATTCAAAATAACATAACAAGGATTAGTAACTTGGGACATTAGATCCAGTTTTGCCTTCTATGCCTGGTAGTAACCACACATGGGTGCTTGGTGGGAGTCATTTACCTTTGTAGTCTCAAGTTGCAGCCTGCAGACACGGGTGAATAACCAAGTAAAAGAAGCAAAATATCATTTATTTCACCCATACACTAAAATTCTGCCTGTTTCAAATATTTTGACTGGTAAAAATTACTTTTCTTTTCATTCCAACCCCAAGCTTCATTTACTTAGATCAAATCTATTCTTGCCCAGAGCGAGTAATTTCAAATACAGCATTCCATTCTCTAAGGCCTTGATGCTTCTCACTAAAGCCCAAAAAACCTGGTTCCCGATTAAAAATAGCTCTGTGTCTATCAAAACTGGACACAATTAGCCACTTCAGTGACATGCAAAATGTGTGATCTTGTGTTGTCGATGACTATTAAGGGTAAAGGCTAAAGCCACCAACCTCCATCATATCAGCAGCCTTGAAATCCACATGCTACTGTGCTCCCCAAATGCCAATTTCTCAAGTCTGCAGCCGAAGGACAAGATGTTGGTGGGCTTAGGAGACCAATAAACAGTATCAGTTTCTTTCCTTCTTGAGTTAGAATCAATTGAGAATTAAGACACTGTAGTTAGAAAAATGGAGCTAAAAATGCCAGCTTTATTAATGATATAGATGAATGGAGTTATGCTTAGATAAGTAGCCACAATGGGCTAATACTTCACACATGAATTGGTGGCCTAACCTCCCAGTCACCAGTACCAGGGGATAGCCTCAAAAGGACAAGTAAATTTACTGTCTAGATGAACACCTTCTCTGCATGAATGAGGATCCAAAGTAAAATGTAAAGAGGGCCAGAAATATTCTAACTTGGTTTTTCCTGGGGCATGGGGTAGAAAGTCTCTCCCATCTCTGAAAGCATGGCTCACGGTAAATAAGTTTTTGCTTCTAACAGACACCTCTTTTTTTTCCATATAAAAATCTTTATATAGAGAGAGGTTTTAGATTGCATAAAAGTTCCAGCAAATGTAAAGGGGATTCTCATATACTCTACCCCTTCCCTCTCCCACATTCTCCCCCATTAATGTCTTATATCATTGTGGTAAATTTATTATACTTGATGAACAAATATTGAAGCTTTGCTACTAACCAAGGTCTATTGTTTACATTATGGTTTACACTTTTCATTGTACAGTTTATAGAATTTGACAAAATGTATAATGATGTGCTCATCATTGCAATGTCATGCAGAACAATTCCAATGCCCTAAAAATGCTCTATGTTCTACCTATTCTTCCCCCCGCCCCCAATAGAACTTCTGATAACCACTATCTTTATATCAATGTTACAAGTTCTTCCATCACAACAATAATAAAAAGTCTACTTTGGTCATGGTTGTATTCCCCACTTACTTTTGTTCATTCCTTAATCTTGAGGATTTGGGGATGGTGATGGACAAACACCTCAATATTGTGACCGTAAAATAAGGAAAAATGCTGAGAGGGAACACTTATTCCCTACTGCTCATGCTTCCTCCATTAGAGTAAGACCTCTTGTTTCCTGTTTCTCCATCCTCACATAATTTTAACTACCTGAGGGTTAGCAACTTTCCTGCTTGCTGAGTTAATAATAATCAGCTGGGCTTAAAGCATTAATCTCCTTCCTCTATTCTCTTAGGACATTCTGCATTCTCATCTTCACTCCACAGTGCAAACTTGCAGTTTGGGAGAATAAGTCCCATTCAGGTGGGGTATATTTGCAGTACAGCTGGCTGCATCCAAGTCACATTCTCCAACAGTTTTAACAGGCATAAAACTGGTATTTTCATTTCCATCTGCTAATTCCCCAGGTCAGTCTCTCAATTGCTTCCCAATTCAGGTCAGGAAAAGAAGGTGGTTGATTATCAGTTCCCTTTATACCCCAACAGTTATATAGAGAAAACATGAGGTATTGTCTGGCACAGGGCAGACAATTAATACATCTGAGTTTTATTCCATTTTAAGCTGAAATATCTATCACACATATCAAAGACCACTTTTTTCCCAGACCCGTCTTGCAAATGATTTAAAGACTATTTAACTGGATGAAGACCAAGCTCTTCTCCATCCGTTATATTCAATTTCATCAGGCTAAAGTAACATGCTAATTATCTTCTGGCAAACTCCTTGAGTGTTCTTTTTCATATCCCTCTGTCCATCTACATGATAGAGGCCCAAATGATGATAAGCTTTTTATCAACTCTCACCACTCTCAACAGGCCTTGATCAAAGAGAAGTTAAGGAATAATTGGACAATATGGTGTGGTTAATTTCTGTGGGCCCAAAGACAGCTAATGGGACCACAGAAGCACCAAGGAGAATGGGCTCTTTGTTATAAAATGGGTCAGATTTGTTTTCCATTATGTTTGCATTGTAAGGCAGTGCTATTGTGCTCCTGTGTTCTGTTCAGAAAGCTCCTCTCACTCCAGCTGTGATAAAACAGGAATATCTGTTTTTCCTGAAAACAGACTGGCCTCTCTGCCTGGAGGTATAACACAATGTACATCCCAATTGCAGTTGTCCCAATTTGCAGCCTCCATCTCTTCCTGGGAAATCCCCAGGACCATTATTTAATAACAGCTTTCATATACAAGAGTTATTGTATGACAAATCTATTTCTGAATAGGGCTGAACAAGAGGAAACAGGTCTAAATTATACCAAATCTATGCAGGTTAGGTGTTAGTAAGAACTCTCAAATAATAAAGATCTTGTTTAACATGGTCATCTTCATTAGTAAAATCGATAGAAAATCATTGTATAGGAAGCTTTATGCTTGAGTAGGACAACTCTTTGGCCTAGATGCCATCATTCCTGCATGCCCTAATCCTGGCAGACATTACTCACTGATATTGGAACTCCTACTAAGCCTGGACATGGCCAAAGAATTACCCTCCATGTTGGGCTTGGTTTTGATATTAGCAATAGATCAGAGTTGGCAGAAGAAATGTAACCACTTTACCTTTTAAAACAGGTTTTAGGGAAAAATGCAAACCAATAAACAAGGTAATAGGTAACGTCAAGCAGAATATACTAATCATTGCTTCTCATGGCCAGGAATGAGCATATAGTTATGGAAACTTGAGAGAGAAAATGCAAAATCCACCAACATAATTTTGGGAAATGCCCCAGTTTGGACAGAGACTACTCCAGAAAGGACAGTGGAGCTGTTATATTTCAGGACTCCCATTTCTACTCTATTTTACAGTAAACATAAGCTAAAACAGGATCCACGCATAAAATAGTCAAACAATATTAAAAAGATAGCCCACTTCTTTCATGATGACAAGTTCCTATGAATATAAGCCACAGGAATACAGCTCAAGTTAAAATAATTTTGAAAACATGAATTTAAAGATTTTCATGCATGGAATATATGAGGCAAGGAGGTATAAGACAAAGTGGCCAATTTTCATGTTGTAATTGTCCTATAGCTTCAAAGTGGAAACACTTGTGAAAAGACAATAGAAGAGGAAAAATATGTGGCATGCATTCATGGTTTAGGTTAGTGAAAAAGACCCAGAAACTGTCCACATTTGAGTCACAAAAACTTTGGTATATTATTCTTTTACATTTTCCCCTATGTTATAGTTTCCATTACCTAAATATACATTCATACACGTGTAGCCCTTTCTACTTATAGCACAATTTATTGTAAACGTTATGGGTACAGAGCCAGAAAAACATGGTTTTCAATTCCTGTTCTAAAAGTTACTTGGTTTCTGACTTTGGGCAAGTTAATTAAGCTTTCTGTATCTTACTTTTTTTTTTTTTTAATAATTTTTTTTAAAGATACTTAGATAACATAAATATTACACAAAAAATATAGGAATTCCTATATACCCCACTCCCCACACCTCCCACACCCTCCCATATAAAGAGCATCCTTCATTAGTGCGGCACATTTATTGCAACCGATATATGCATCCTGGGGCTTTGCCATTAAGCATGGACCATAGGTCACATTGTAGTCTATACTCTCTCCCACACAGTTCTGCATGTTATGTAATGATATAAAATGGCCTATATCTGTCGTTGCCATGTCACTCAGGACGATTCCCAAGTCCCGAAAAAGTCCCCGTATCACAACTGTTTTTCCTACTCCCTGACCCCAGAGCCTCCAGTGGCCACCAGCTCCACATCGATGTTGTAATTTCTTCCATTGAGAGAATCACAATATGTCTATAGTAGAATACCAGTAAGTCTGCTCTAGTCCATAGTTCTTTACTCAATCCTGAGGATTCTGTGATGGTGATGTCCACTCCACCCCCACTTTGAAGTCTTTTATGACAATTGTATTCAACAATCTTATGAAGAAGCCCAGTGAATTGTGTGATCTAAAGCAGGGACTTAGCAAAAATATTTCCACCACTGTATTATAAAAAACAAGTAAGTACAAATCAGATAAAATTGCCAAATTTCATTTTTAACTTATTTTCCTTAGAAAGAAACCTAGGAGTGACCAAACCAGAGAACCACTGCCCATAATTCAAAAATTTACCTGGCGGCAGCTGCTGTGAATCAAGACCATCTCTCGCTAAAGGTACCTTGATGTCTTTCAGACTGACCTTTGGTAGGGAAATAGGCAGTGGAATTGCCAGGATCTGTTTTTGGCACAGCAAGTAAGAACAGTAGTTCTTCTTAGGAAGCCAGATACACTAAATTTAAATCTCAGCTCCACCTCTTGCTAGATGTGTGACTTTGGACAACTTACTTAACTGTTCTGTACCACAGTTTCCTCATTTATAAAATGGAAGTGTTTAAAAGTCCTACCTTATGGGGTTGTTCTGCAGATTAAATGATTTAATAAGTCAGGGCATTTTCTAACACATTAGCAGCACCATATAAATATTAATATTATGCCTACGCAGCTTGTTCATCTGATGTGCATAAAATTCATGCAGGGTAAATACATCCCCTTCCTTACAATAGAAACTCCCTAGCAATGAATTTACTCAATGGATAAATACATGTAAAGGATTAAGTTCTCTGATATTTATTTTACTTGGATAGAACTATCTGTACTCAAATGGAGAAATAACACTTTTCTCTCCCAAAGAAGAGGTCAAATTTCTGTGTATCAAAGGAAAAAAGTGAAAAATAAAAATAAAAAAGGAAGAGAAAGAGAAAATGATCCTGGCAAATGGATCTGAAATAGAAAGCCTTATCTTTTATTTACTGTTCTTACCCATAGGTATACAGATGTGGCTTTGGTTTCTCAGTCCCTGAACACATCATCTCAGCCTTTCCTTCTTTTTCTGCCTCTTCATTCAATTATGAACGACACATTTTGTAGTAGCCCTACATATAAAAGGAATTTCATTGAACACTGAGATGGACAGGCCTATGTGCAAACAATGGAGGACTGAGACAGTGGGAAAAAATCAGCAATAAGAAATAGTCCCAAGGTGTCTATCCATTCTTAAAAAGTGATGGAGACACTTATAAAACTATCTGAAGATTATAAATCAAGTTGTGAATCCAAAAAGAAATACTGTATGTTGGATATATAAATATATGTAATCATATGTACACAACAATGATTCATGCCTCTGAAGGACTCAGAAAGTTAAGTTGTCAGGATAAACAATTCTGAGTTTCTCAAACATTCATATACCAGGAGACTAGGAGAAAGGACTGAGCTCAGAGTTCATTGGTCAAACAAGCATAAAATAAATTATTCAAACCCAAGGATTTCAGGTGTTAGGTTATGCAAATGACTACTAGTCACTAAGTAGCATGACGCTTTCCCTCCCCAAATTACTTGGCAAACCTGAACCATAAATCTCCCTAATAGTCCCTAGGAGGCAGATTGTCATTATCCCATTTTATGGATAAAGACTCTATAAAATGTGGGCTTGTAAATCTGCCCAAAGCTAAAGGAAAATTTGCTCCTTTTAGGGCTTTATCAGCTATGTTCTGTTAGAGAGAAGAGTCGACCTGGAATCTGTTTGGGTTATGAACTCAGTCAAATCTCTTACTTCAATCCAACCTCAGTTTCTTCAACTGAAAAATGGTTTGTGTATTTTAATTAGATCTCCCAGAGTGCACTTCATTGAGAACTGAGTAGCTATAACATAATGATTGGCCAGGTCAAAAATTACAGCTAGTTTTCTCCATGGTGATTTCAAATCTTTTACATAGCCTACTTTATACACATATTGCTTCACTGCCCTCACCTGTTCCTCTGGTTCCTGCCTGCTACTTCCTCCAATCTATCACGCTGGGATATCAGTGAGATCTACCTCTAATATGTCTATTAGCTTATCGCTTTCCTGCCCCCACACCTTCAGGGGCTAACAGAACCAAAATATTCATTTTGCAAGTACTCTGTGCTTTCTGTTGTGTGGTGTAGAAAGTTTATAGTAGCAAAATGAACTCTGACTCACTCATTCGTTCAAACAATTTTTAATTTAATAACTACTATGTGTGGGCTCTTCTCTATGCACTTGGTATATAACAGTAAACAAAATAGACTCTCGTCTCGTGAATGCATGCTCTGGTAGGGTAAACAGACAATATGCAGGATAAAAAAGTAAAATATATAGGATGTTAAATAGTGGAAGGATTAAGGAAAAACAAACAGCAAAGTAGTAAGGGGGATATGTGACCATGCAGAGGATTGTTAACATTTTAGATGTTAGTCAAGGAAGGCCTCAAAGAGAAGGTGACATTTGAGTAAATACTTTAACAAACTGAGTATCTATTTTGTACCATCCACTTTAAGTGCAAAACCACCCTGTGAAGCCAGTGTTATTTCTCCCATTTTACAGATGAGGAAGCTGAGTTTAGTTAGGTCTAGGGTGGCCAGATTTATCAAATCATAATGTAGGATTCTCACATAAATTTGAATTTCAGGTAAGTATATTCCATGCAACATTTGGGATACTTATAGCAGAAACAAAATATGTTATGTTGAAATTCAAATTTAACTGGGCTTCCTGTATTATGTCTAGCAAACTTAGCTAAGTCATTTGCCCAAGATATATAGTTGGGGCTTGTAGAAGTGAAATATTAGCCTAGTTCTATCTCTAAAGCCTATGCTCACATGGTCCCAGCTCTTATGGAATTTACAATTAAACAAGGAAGCACAGGACACTCTTAAAAAGATAAATTCTCATTTGGTCAGATGTTCATTGCAGACCCTGAGAGCTACAGGGTGATGGTAGCATATTACCAGGAGGTGTTAGGGTGGGAGGCTGGTGGAGTGCTCTGGACTGATTTCTCAGAGGAGGGGGGTTCTGTATTCCCAAGCAATATTTAGAAGTAGTGTTAATGAGAAAACAGATTTGGGAAGAAGGATGATTAATTTAGTTTGGGGGAAACTGCAGTGAGAATAATATTCATATATGGTGGATGGATCAATTTTCATGGATTATGGGCTTCCCCATTTATGATAGAGATGGGAGGAGAAAACATGTATTTCCGGAATACTTCAGGAAAGAACTCTACTGCATCCCCTCCTTTACTGGGCACGTAGTTTGCTGAGTGGGCAGCACGCTAATCTGTGGGTGGGAACAAGAGAAATGATTTTGTCCTGATTTTCCACCCTAGAGGAGAAGGTGGAATTTTAACTCTTCAAGTTTCTGGAGGCTGTGAATGATTATGAATTACACGAGGTGATCAAAGAAATTCTCAGTAATACTGATACGAACACTAATGATATTAAACAGTTATGTAGCACTTACCAGGCATTGCTTTTCTTTAAAAATAGTCATTTAATATTCACAACTCTGTGAGTAGGTGCCATTATTATTCCTGCTTTACAAATGCGAGAACAAAGGAATAGAGTAGTTAACTTTAAATTTTAAATCCAGGAACTGAATTTGGTACTGGGAAAAGATTTTGTCATTTTGCTAAAGATCAAGTATTAGTCATAGAGCATTGTTTTTCTTAGAAAGGCTTTTAATTCATGTTTTTGTTGTTTCTTGATATATATTAACTTATGTACTATCTAAGTAGACAATTTATACTTTATTTTGTGCCTCACTTGAACAGCTGCCATTTATTGAGCTATTACATTCCTGGAATTCATGTATCTTATCTTTAGTCTTTTTATAAATTAAAATATTATTCTTTTTTTCAGTTCTGGAGGCTGGCTAGATTCCACTGAAACATTCTTCTTGGGGTCTCTCATGTGGTACGTGACGCAAACTGGCACAGTCATCTGAAGGCTTTTTCATTCACATCGGGCATCTGGACTGTGATGGCAAGGACAGCTGGATTCTGGTTGGGCATCTCTCTCTACCTGGACTCTCCCTGTGCTAGCTTGGGCTTTCTTAAAACTTGGCAGTTTGGGGGAAACAAATTTCCTTAAAGGGTGGCTGATTTCTCATAGCAAGACTAGCATCCATTGTTTATAATAAGAATAGATGAGTGTGGTTAGAAAAGTTGCTCTTGGTAAATAAGAGAGTAGGAATTTAAACTCAAATCATTCTGACTTAAAAGTCCATTATCTTTTTAATCTTCCATGCTGAAGCTTCAAGCCAGGGGCAGAAGCAGAGGCAAGAGTGATCTCCCGAAATTTTCCTTCTCAAGCAGGTATCACACACACACACACACACACACACACACACCTTCAATTATTGTATCACAAGCTATAACGGATAGACTCTTGTTCAATGGAATTCAAGAAAACAATTAACGAGGAAGGGGACTTTACCTGCAAATCAAACTCAATCACAAAACATCCCAGCTAGATACTTTTTTCTGTCTTTCTGCAATAGAGTTTATCTCAGACCAGAGTTTAGACTTGACAACTATTACAGATAATTAACACAAGAAAGTGTTAGCAGACAAAAAAGGAAAAAAATATATAAGATTCTTACTTTGGGAAGCAGATGTAGCTCAAGCGATTGGGTTCCCACCTAACATATGGGAGGTCCCAGGTTCGTTTCCTGGGGCCTTCTGGTGAAGGCGTGCTGACCCGCATTACGTGCTGGCCAGTGCAGAGAACTGGCACAACAAAAAGGGACAAAGAGGAGAGGCAATGAGAGACACAACAAACCAGGAAGCTGAGATGGCTCAAGTGATTGAGTGTCTCTTTCCCACATCGGAGGTCCCAGGATCGGTTCCTGGTGCCTGCTAAAGAGAAGATAAGAGAAGACAAGGAGACACAGAGAGCACACAGCGAAGGGACACAGAGAGCAGAGAGTAAGTGCAAAAACAAGGGGGCGGGGATAAATAAATAAAATAAACCTTTAAAAAAAAAACAACACAGACTCTCTCTTTATCATCTATTCCAATTTCCCTATGGACAGAGATCCCAGGGTGGAAGGACCATCCTTTGATCCTATACTGTACATTTATAATAGAGATCTTGGCAGTGGCAAAGACGACAAAAGCATAGCTAATTTCTGGCCCTGGTTCGAATAACACTTCATTTAAGATTTAGGTTAGGCATTTGCAAGATTTGGAAAGAAACTTAAGATAGATTATGCATTTGAAGGCTATCATATTTAGTAACAAATAGAAAAATAAAAACTTGCTGGATCGGTTCTTATGGCCATGGGCCTTAGGTTCCTGGAAATAATACTGAGAACACAGAAGACAAAGAACAAATGCACAGAGGTTTAGATAAGACATATTTCAGTGCACTCAGACATAGGAGACACAGAAGGGTGTAATTTGAGCAGAAAATGAAATGGCCAGATGGGTGCAAATTGTGGGGGCTTTGCAATGCCCTGATGGGGAGTGTGGATTTCACCCTGTGTGCAAGATATAATCACTGAATTTTTTCACCAGGGAAATTTCCTTGTATTTTAATCTTAGGCTTAGAATAATGGCTGAATAACCTATACTAAGGGTGGTTTGTGGAGTCAAGTCACAAATTCTCTTTCAGTGTTAGTTTTCCTTCCTAAGGGAAATTGAATTGACTGTGGTAGGAAGATGGTGGTGTAGGGAGTTCTAGGACTCAGTCCTTCCACCAAAGCAACTATTAAAAAGGCAGGAACTGTCTGAAACAACTATTTTGAAACTCTAGAGTCCAGAAGAACGCTGTAAGCATCCAGGGAAGAGCAGGATGAATAGGCTGACAACTTATGGTAAAGAACAGTAAACTTCTCTCTCCACGTAGCAGCTACTGGCACCAACCAGCACCCATCCCCCATTCTCGCAGCAGAGCACCTTGGGGTCCAGCCCCTGGCTAACTCATTGGTGACAGAAAGGGACTTAAAAATCCTATTCCCCAAGAACAGGACTGGGCACAGCTGGTCATTGATCATGATCTTTTGATTAGTGACTTTTGGGTTGCTGGAGGCCCAGCTCTGAGGGCAGCATTGTTTCAACCTTCCCAGAACAGGGTCTGCAGTGGCAGGGATGGAGACAACCATACTGGGCTTCTTCAGAGTTGTGGGGGACAGTTAGTTGAAGGGCGGCATTTTCTGGACAGGCCATGAAAGCTCAGATTTAGAGAGCTGTCAGAGAGCTCTTGGAACCTTTCCTGACCCATCTGAGGGACAGTTTCAAGCCAGTCTGTGGCCCCTTCCTGGGTCCCTGGCCCTGTTTTGGCTGGGAAAGACTGACTTGGAAAAGTCCTCTCCAGCATGCACCCCCTCCCAGAATTTTCCCTCCAGGCAAAAGCAGCTTGAGGCAATGAACAGAGTATAAAAATCTTTAGAGGCAGACAGTAGGGCCAAAGTCCTGACAGCTTCAAACACCTGGGAGAGGGAGATCTGTCTCCTGGGAAACAGAGGAGACAATCAACCTCCTGTAAAGAGGGGAACTCCAAAACAACTAAAAATCAAAAGCCCAGGACAAGACAAAGACCCAGAAAGAAAGGGAAAACCCTGCACCGTGCTTTCGCCTTAGGCAAATCTTCCTGATGGGAAAGCTGAAGCACAAGAAAGTCTCTGTCTTATCAGCATTGCTTACAAAATCAAGAAAGAGACATCTCATGGAATAAATCCCAGAGTTAACATTTTAAAATACTGCAACATAAGTTAGGTCACAAAACAAGTCTCCATAAATTTTTAAAAGGTATTGAAATCATACAATGTATATTCTCTGATGCCAACGGAATGAAGCTAGAACTCAATAACAGGGAGAAATGGAATGCCCACAAATATGTAGAAATTAAATAACACACTTGTAACAATCTGAATTCTGTGAATCCCATAAAAGATTATGTTTTTAAAGTAATCCATTCCTGTGGATATGTGACCCTTTCACTGCATTAAATTCAGTTAAGGGGCCTTTGATTAGATCACTTGAGTAGATTGCTTTAAGGATTTTGATTAGAATACATCAGTGAGGAATGACCCAGGTTGCATCTCCACCCTCTTGCTGTGTCTTATATAAAGTGATACCACACAAACAGACACACACAGAGAAAAGGGAGCTCTGCCATTTTGACCTAGCCTTGTGAGAGAGAGGACTCCAGGTTTGCCTACACCTTCAGAAAGACAGACAAGCTATGAGAAGCTCAAGGAGACCCGGGCAGGAAGAGATGCCTGCTTGCCCACAGCAGAGCTCAAGGAGAAAGTAGAGAGTGGCAGACCTGCCATCTTGCCTCACTATGTCACACGACTCCAGGATCTGCTACCAGGTGATCTTTGCTAAGAAAGCATCTCCGATGATGCCTTGATTTGGACATTTCACTGCCTTGGAACTATAAGATATTACCCTAGTAAAATTCCCATTATAAAAGCCAACACATTATTAGTATATTGTATTGACAGCCCTGTGGCAAACTGAGACAATAATCTTAAAGAGCCAATGGGCTAAAGAGGAAATCAGAAGTGAAATTAAGAAACATCTTGAGGCAAATTGAAAATGAAAATACAACATACCAAAACTTATAGGATGCAGTGAAGGCAGTGCTGAGAGGGAAATTTATAACTCTAAATGCTTAAATTAAAAAAGAAGAAAGATTTCAAATGAGAAGACCTAACCTCAAAACTGAAAGAACAAGAAAAAAAAGAGCAAAGTAAACCCAAAGTGAACAGGATGAAGGAAATAACAAAGATTAGAGGGGAGATAAATGAAATAGAAAACAAAAATAATAGAAAGAATTAAAAAACCACAAAAGTTGGCTCTTTGAAGAGATCAATAAAATTGACAAAACATTAGCTGGACTGACAAAGAAAAAAAAGAGAGGGTACAAATAACAAAATCAGAAATTAAAAGGGGGACATTACTACTAACCCTATTGAAAAGGACCATAAGAGGATACTATGAACAACTGAATGCTAAAAATTAGATAACCTTTATGAAATGGACAAATTCTTAGGAACCCACAAACTACCTACATTGACTCAAGAAGAAAGAGAAAATCTCAACTAACCAATTACTAGTGAAGAGATTGAGTCAGTTATTAAAAACATCCCAACAAAGAAAAACCCAGGACCAGATGACTTCACAGGGGAATGAATTCTACCAAACAATCCAAGAAGACTTAACTCCAAATCCGCTCAAACTCTTCTAAAAAACTGAAGATCAGGAATGAGAAAAAGGATATCTACTGTTGCTACTGTTATTTAACATTTTACTTGAAGTTCTGGCCAGAGCAATTTGATAAGAAAAAGAAATAAAAGAAATCCAAATTGGAAAGGAAGAAATAAAACTTTCCCTATTTGCAGATGATGTAATCCTATATATAGAAAATCCTGAGCTTAATCGTACCCAAAGCAATTTATAGATCCAATGCAATTCCAATCACTATTTCAACAACCTTCTTTATAGAAATGGAAAAACCAATCATCAAATTTATATGGAAGGGTAAGGGGCCCTGATTAGTCAAAGACATCTTGAAAAAGAATAACAAAGTTGGAGGACTCACACTTCCTGATCTTAAAACTTATTACAAAGCCACAGTAATTGAAACAGTATGGCACTGGCACAAGGACAGACATATAGACCAATGAAATAGAATTGAGTGACAGAAATCAACCATCACATTCATGGCCAATTGATTTTTGACAAGGGTACCAAGTCAACTCAATTGGGAAAGAATAGCTTTTTCAACAAATGGTGCTAGGAAAACTGGATCTCCATTTACACACACACACACAAAAGAAGGAAGACCCCTACCTCAAACCATAGACTAAAATCTACTCAAAATAAATCAAAGACCTAAATATAAGAGGTAGAACTATCAAACTCCTAGAAGAAAATGTGGGGAAGCATCGACAGGACCTGTGTTAGGCAATGCTTTCTTAGACTTTACACCCAACGCACAAGCAACAAAAGCAAAAGTGGATAGATGAGATCTCATTAAAATTAAAAACTTTTGAGCTTCAAAGAACTTTATCATGAAAGTAAAATGTAAACCTGCACAATGGGAGAAAATATCTGGAAATCACATATCTGACCAGGGTTTAATATCCAGAATATATAAAGAAATCCTTCAATTTAACAACAGAAAGACAAACAACGCAATTAAAAAATGGGCAAAATACTTGAACAGATGTCTCTCCAAAGAAGATGTACAAATGGCCAAAAACACATCAAAAGATGTGCAACATCAATAGCCATCAGGGAAATGCAAATCAAAACCACAATGAGATACCATTTCTCACCTATCTGAATAGTTGTTATTCAAAAAGGGAAAATAACATGTGTTGGAGAGGATGTGGAGAAAAAGAAATACTCATTCATTGATGGTGGAAATGTAAAATGGTGCAATCACTGTGGAAGACAGTTTGGAGGTTCCTCAGAAAGCTACATATAGAACTACCATCAGACCTGGCAATCCCACTACTAGGTATATACCAAAAAAAAACTGAAAGCAGGGATTCGAACAGATATTTGCACACTGATGCTCACAGCAGCATTATTACGATTACCAAAAGTTGGGAGCAACTCATGTGTCTATCAAGAAATGAATGGATAAATAAAATATGGTATATACATACAATGAAATATTATTCAGCCATAAAAAGGAATGAAGTCCTGATACATGCAACAACATGAATGAAACTTGAAGACACCATGTTGAATGAAGTAAGCAAGACACAAAAGAACAAATAATGTATGCTCTCACTGATTTGAAACAATTAGAATAAGCAAACTCATAGAATCACATTACCATTGAAAGCGGTGGGGATAGAAAATGGGAAGTTAAGGCTTAAAATGTACAGGGTTCCTATTTGAAATGGTGGAAATGTTTTGGTAATTGATAGTGGTGATGGTAGTACAACATTGTAAAAGCAATTAACAACATTGAAATAAATAGATATATATCTGAATATGATTAAAGGAGAAATGTTAGATTGTATATATAACAGCATAGAAATTTTTAAAACTCCATGGAAGTACCCTACAGAAACAGTGATCCTTAAGTTAAACCATGGACTTTAGTTAATAGTACAATTACAAAAATATGCTATCATCAATGGTAACAAATGTTCCATACCAATGCAATGTGTTGGTGGTGGGTGGTGTATGGGAATCATGTATTTTATGCACAATTGTACTGTAAACCCACAACTTCTCTAATAAAGAAAAATATTAACAGAATAAAAGTAAGGGAAATCACCCTAGCCTTCTCCTGAAGCTCCCACCATTTTTGTTTTTAATAATAAAGAGCCATGAGCTCTTTTGAAATGTTCAGTGCCCTCTGTTACAATGGACAAAATAAACTTCCAAATAATTCTCTAAATGACTTCTTTCTAAAGAATAGCAGGGAAAGAGGAAATGGCCCTCCATGATTAAGCACACACTTCAACGGAGGTGTTACTCCATGTATTTTTTGTTAATGCAATGTAAAATAGAATGGAAAATTAATTGGAAGATTTTGACAGGCTCTTTCCATCTTTCTCAATCAAGAGAAAGTAAGCAACATTCAAAAGATACTTCAACAATAGCAAGGAACATTCCTTTTGTTCAGCAGGGACATTTTAAAATTCATATTCCATCTGTAAGTTTCCCACTGAAGTACTAAATTAAAAAGAAGCTCTAATTTCCCAGGTGCCTCATTTCTGGGAACATCTCCCTTTCTGTGAACTGTACTAGTACTCCCTTGGCATTGAATAGAACTTGATTCATGTTACAACTATCAGGAATGCCAAGTTAAGTCCTCCAGAAAATAAAAGGGTAGAACTCCCAGGTAGACAGACTCAGATTTTGGGTTGGTTTCTGACACAGCAATGACATCAAATAGATTTGGATTCCAGTACACTTGGGAATTTGATGTGCCAATAGATGTAAAATATTTGCCACAATGCTTGGAATCAAGTAGATACCCAGAAAATGTGGATTCCATTAAAGAGGGCAAAATTTTGTGTTAAATGTTTCATTTATTCTTTGGATCCCTCCTGGCTGTCCTTTATGGTCTGCCTTTGGGTTCTAGGTTTGGTCATTGAGAGTCATTACCAAAATATTGAGAGGAAATAGTGGAAAGCTGGTTTATTTGTTTCTCTGTCTCTTTCCCTATTAAGTCACTACAATTTGGTTTCTTCCAGCTATTAAAGGCCACAGCTTGAGATGTCTGCTTCTTGAGAGACAGAATAAACATGATTGTCCCTATTCTTCCTGATAACAATTAAAATCTCTGGAAACTATGAATAAAACAAACACAAGAATACTATGAAAGGTAGGGAGAAAACAGAATGATGAGGTAGGGACCCCAGAGTTAAGGAATGGCATGGTGGTGAGTTCTCTGAGTATTCTTTTTGCTTCATATACCTAAGACTTGGAGCTGAAGAAGCCAACAATCTGGAAATGACAACAGGTTCACACAAAGAAAGTCCCTACTACTTTGCCTAGCCAGAAGAATAAGAAAGGGCAGCCTAGAAAGGCAGAGAAATTTTAGACAATAGCTGTTCTACTCTAGGCAAATACTACAAAACAAAACAAACAAACAAAAACTGTGGCCCCACCACCATCCATGCCAGAAAAAGCTTGGTGGAGAGCCTAGATTTCTACCTTTACCAGGCTGTCAAGAGATGTCCCAACACCCCAGAAGATACAGTGTCAGAGAAAGTCAAGTAGGGGTCCAGGACTTTCATCCTCGCCTTGTGTTAACGAGTTCAACCTCCTGCAGTGTGAACAGAAATCACTTGGGGGGTGGGCAGCAGGAGCTGGGCTTCCACCTCCACCATCAATAAAGAGGTATTCCTCCCTCTCACCATTGAGGTGGTCTAAGGAGAGGTATAGTGGAGAGTCAAGACTTTGAACAATGACTGTTGATCAACAGGCAGCTCCTTCCTGTGGTACCACTGCAGGCCACATGTAGAGCAGTAACAAGGCACTCCTACTCCTTTCAGCCAATATATATTAGTGGATTACCTGTGGGGAACCAGAATTCCCAATTTTGTCCTGTAGTCAAGAGAAACCACTCCCCCCTTCAGCTTTCCATGGAGGCTGGCTGGGGAACCTAGACTTCTATCCCAGCTGACAGGAAAGAAGTGCAATCCTTCCTCTGCTAGGACGTATTAGAGAAAGCCAGCTAAAGCAAAATATTTAAATCCAACTCAGTCTCACAACGTAATATACAAATATCCAGGTTTAAATAAAAAATTCTTTCTATATACTAAGAACCAAAAAAATCTTCAACTTGAATGAAAAAGGATAATCAATAGACATGAACACAGGGATGAAAGATATGTTAGAATTATTTGAAATATATTTTAAAGAAGTCATTGAAAAATGCCTCAGTGAGCCATTATGAATACATTTGAAACAAATGAAGTCTCAGTGAGGAAATAAGAAATCTTGGCAAAAAACACACACACAAAAAAAACACACCAAAAAAACACAGAAGCAGAAGATATAAAGAAATACCAAATGAGAATTGAAAAACTAAAAAGCACATCAAATTAAATTTTAAAAAACTTAACAGAAATGTAGAATCTGTGAACACAAAAATAGAATAACAGAAATTACCTATCTGGGACACCAGAGAGAAAACAGACTGAACAAAAACCAAACTGAAGTGCAGGGATCTTTGGGATTATAATACAAGATGTAATATTTGTGTCATTGGAGGCTGGGAAGGAGAGAAGGGAGTGGGCTAAAAAAGCACTTTAGTAAATAATAGCTGAAAACTTCTCAAATTTGGTAGACAAGAAGCTATGTGAATACTATACAAGAAATCAAAAGTTACAGTGCAAGAAAGCAAGAAAAGGAAATAAAAGACATACAGATTGGAAGGAAAAAATAAAAGGGTCTCTGTTTACAGATGACATGTTTGCCTATGTAGGAATTCCAGAATAATCTACAAAAAAAAAAAGCTAGAACTATGTTCAGCAAGGTCACAATATACAAGATATACATACAAAAATAAACTGTATTTCTATATACTAACAATGAACATGTGGACACCTAAATTAAAATTGCAATACCATTTACAAAATGGTGCAAAAAGAAAATATTTACATATAAAATCTGATAAAATATGTACAAGCCTTAATGCTGAAAACTACAAAATGCTGATGAAAAAAACAAAACAAAACAAACCAGACCTAAATAAATGGCGATGCATACCATATTCATGAATTGTAACACTCAACAGAGTAAAGATGCCACTAATCTCCAAATGGATATACAGGTTTAGAGCAATTTGTGACAAAATATCAATAAGATTTTTTGTAGCTATAGACAAGACTGCAAAGTTGAAGGAGTAAGAAAAGCTAAAACTATATTATAAAGAATATGTAAAGTGGAAAGAATCAGACTGCCGATTTCAACACTCATTAAGTAGCTATGGTAATCAAGGATGTGTGGTCTTAGGTCAACGGAATAGAAGAGAGAACCCTGAAAAAGGCACATATAAATATAGCCAATTTATTTTTGACAAATATGTAACAGCAATTCAATGTAATGCAAATAGCCTTTTTAACAAATGGTGCTGGTGCAATTATTGGACATGTATATACCAAAAAAAAAAAAAGGGCACTTTGACCTCTCACACCTTATACAAAAATTGATTCAAAGTGGATCATAGCTTAAATTTAAAATGTAAAACTATAAAAGTTTTTGGAAGTAAACATAAAAGAAAAATCTTTAGCAACTAGTGGTAGGCAAAGAATTCTTCAACTTGACACCAAAAGTGTGATTCATAAAACAAAAATAGCTAAATTAGACTTCACCAAAATTAAAAACTTTTGTTCTGTGAAAGTCTGTTAAGAGGATGAAAAGGCAAGCTATAGACTGGGAGAAAATATTTGCAAACCACATACCAACAAAGGAGTAGTACTTAAAGTAAAAATTTCTCAAAACTCAATAGTTAAAAAAAAATTTTTTTAAATTACAAAATGGGCAAAAGGCATGTCACAAAGAGGAGATACAATATGCCGAGTAATCATATGATCACATGAAAAGATGTACTTCATTAGCCATTAAGCAAATACAAATTAAAACCACAGTGAGATTTTACTACACATCCGTCAAAATGGCAAAAAAAAAAAAAAAAAAAAGTGGCAATATCAAATGCTGTCAAGAATGCAGATAAAATAAATCATCCAGATATTGTTAGAATGTATGTAAAATGGTACAGGTATTTCACCAAAAATATGATAGTCTCTTAAACAATTAAATATGTAATTACTATATACCCAGCAATTGCATTTTGGGTAATTATTCCAGAAACATGATATATTATGTTACAGAAAATTTGTAAATGAATGTTCACAGAGGCTTTACTCATAATAGCCAAAAACTACGAAGAGTCCAGATGTCCTCCAGCAGGTGAACAGTTAAGAAACTGGTACCTCCATACCATGGAATTGGATTTAGCAATGAAAAAGGAACAGTCTATTGATATCCACAACTTGGATGAGTCTCCGAGAATTATTCTGAGGGAAAAAAAGGCAATTCCAAAATTCAATTTATATAACATTCTTGAAATGACAAAATTATAGAAACAAAGAACAGAATAATGGTTACTGATGGCTAAGCATGGTAGGGGTAATGGGGAGAGAGGGAAGTAGGTGTGGTTATTGACGTGCAACATGAGGATTTCTTGTGGTGATGGAAATGTTCTTTATCTTGATGGTTTCAGTCTCAATTTTTGGGTTGTGATATTGTATTAAAGTTTTACAAGATGTTACCATTAAGGGAAACTGTGTAAAGGGCACATGAGCTCTGTCTGTATTATTTCTTACAGTGACATATTAACCTACAATTATCTCAGAAAAATGTGACATGGTATATGTAAGTGACTGATAATCCTTAGTTCTCAGTTTCCTCACCTCAAAATTATGAAAAAAAGAATATTTGATCAGATGATTCAAAAGGTCCCTTTCCATTCTGATATATCAATCACAGCACTATGAAAGGACAAATTTTTAAATAATCATTAATTTTTCTTTTCTTCTCTGTAGGCAACCATTTTCCACCAAAAATGTCTTTGCCAGAGAGAAATAAATATATGTATCCCTGTCTAATTCTCATTTCATTTTGGATTTGTTTTCACATATATACCTTTACCAAAACCTAGGACTTAAGTTTCTTTGTTATTTTATGTTCTTAAAAGAACATAAAATGAACCTTATTAACACTTTTACCCCCTTTTCAACTGAGTTCTCTGAATTAGAAATTTTTAAAAAAGAGGGAAACTCCAATAGTGATGCTGTTTCCACTGGTTGAAACTTTACCAGCAGACACGTTTAACTCTCATTTGACCCATTTTTCATTTTGAAGATCTTCAAACAACCTACCATGCTTTTCTTCACTCTTGGCCATTCACGCCACTCTAAAAAAATGAACGTTCTTTGGTTATTCATGACGCTTTATGCTGTGTAGAATGCGACAAGCTGTGTTTTTTAAAACTGGAACTCATGTACTGTGTAGGAGTATTTTATTCTTGCCTTTAAAAGGCTTATTCTCAGCCTGTCAGAGGAAGGAAACCCAATTTCATTTCATCTAATATAAGCAGCAGAAACATTACTCTGATATGAACCCAAGCTTGAAAATAGAGATGCTATTGTTGTTGCTAATCAGATACAAATATTATACAGAGACAAGAGGTTTATTCCTGAGCAAACTATGTTCTTACCCATTAAATTCAGGCACACTATTGACACAATCTGATTAGATTCTCTTCTTACCCCCAGACACTTCAGAAGTGCTGCCTTTTGTCATGAAGGAACAAAGTCACTATACACTTCTCCCCAAAGCAATAGGGAGATTCATAGTAAAGGCAGCTACTCTGTACAAAGCTCATAGCAATTACCAGCATTTTATTGAGCACTTATTACATGCCAGGTATCGTGATAGGTACTTGACTTATTGCATTTGTTTTATTGTCTTCTCAGAAGAAATCTAAGAAGTTTATACTGCTATGCCAATTAGCTTCATAAAGTTAAATTACTTATACAAGCCCACATTATTAATAAATTGTAGACCTTTGGACTCCAAACACCATATACTCCTCTCCCCAGATGTAGGTGTCCTACAATGTTGTCCTAGAAGCCAAATAACAAGAGTATGTCAAGGAGGAGCTTAAAAAATCAAGATATTATAATGTATTTAAGATGATTACATATTTATAGAAAGTATATAAACTTTTCAGATCCCTTATTATCAAGAGGCAAATCAATAAAGTCTTCTAACATTGGTTTAGAAGCCTTGGTAAACCTTTTAGAGACCATGGCATTTGTAGTTTGCAATTTCCCCCTAAAATAATAGGCATTCACCCAAATAACCGTCATTGCTCTTTATTAACTTAGTAAGACATACCAGACTGATTCGATAAACTGTTCATCCTGTTATGATGTGCCTTATAGTCGTACCTTCTAAAATCCTTTCCCACCGCATTTTCCTCTGTTTTCACTACCACACCATTTACGAAACATTAAAAGATTTAGTCAATAAAATTAACAGTTCATACTTTCTCAAAAGCCCACCCCCAGATAATTCACCTCCAACTGTGATGCTTCTAGTGCCCTGTGTTTGGACGATTACATCTCAGGTGAGACTGTTTGGCATGCACATCCCAAAGGCCTTCCAGCCCTCCCTGTCCTCTCACCCGCATGTGTTTTCAGAGCCTTCCCTGATCCATAAAACCTCCAGGAGGTTTCCCATGACAGTAACCATGCTTTTCCCCAAACTGTGTCCCCTCTGCACTCTGACACAAACAGGCTAGAGAGCTCGGCCTCTCAGCATCTCTGTTTCTGGTACCAGTAATAATTAGTCAATTAATGAACCCAGAAATATTAGGGGAAAGGTTGAGACCCTTTGAAGGTCCACATCATAAACCATAGACAGAAAGGGACTTAACACATTTGGTCCAAACCTTTTTACAGTTAGGAAAAAATCTGCTCCCCAGGAGCTGAGGATTCCAGAGGTGCCCCCAGAACCCCTTCCCACCTCCCAGGCCAGTCCACTTTGTCTGTTTCACAGTGCTGTCCTTAACACCACTGTTTTCTGTTTTGAAATCCAAGGATTTAAAAGCAGATAGAAAACAGCAATTGTTTTTACAGCTGAAAGAATCCAGAAATTTTTGTTAAAAAGATCTACTTGGGCCCTTTAAAAATTTTCCAACAGGTGCAGTTTGATTATTAGGAACATTAGTCAAAGATCCTCTTTTCTTATGCAAAATATATTATTGAAATAATACCCTTGTCAGGGCCCTCGTGGATAATGCTATTTTGACAAATTTGTTCTTTGTTGATAAAGAGAATACTAAGCATGGGAACCCTTTGCCATTACGGTGGAAAAATGTTACATGGCCCATCTGTAGAACTGTTGGGATTTATTTAGGTTCAAACATGATCTGTCCTGTGACAGTTTGAAGTTCTTTTATTAATCCCAAAAAGAGAAGGATTATGTTTTTGAACTAATCCATTCCTGTGGGTGTGGGGCTTTTTGATTGGACTTCATCAGTCAGGCATGAGCCAGCTTGGGTCTCTGCCTCTCTGCTGGTGTGATATAAACAGAGACATGCAGAGAGAGAGACACAGAGGAAAAGAAAACTGCCGTATTGATCCTGCCATTTGAGAGAGAGGACTACAGGAAAACAGAGAACCCCCGAGGACTGAAAAAGGTCCTAGAGTCTGGAACAAAGCACAGAGGCACAGAAAGAGGCCCCTGAGGGGCTGGGCCCATAGAGCAGCTCAAGGCTCAGGAGACCAGCCCACCTGATAGCTCACAGCTGAACTGGAAGAAAGCAGAGCAGTAAGACTGAGAAAGGAGGCTGGAAGGAGATAAGCCCTATGCCCGGTTGCCATCAGCTAGGCTCTAGGAGATGGAAGATTCTGGAGAAGAAGGCAGATTCCTTGGCAGAGATCAGCAACCTTGTTGCTTCACCACATGGCAGGACCCTGAGATAGCACTTTGATTTCAAAGCCTCGGAACTGTAAGCTTTTACTCTAATAAATTCCGCATTAAAGCCAACCTATTTCTGGTACTTTGCATCGGCAATCCTGTGGCAAACTAAGACATGCCCCTACCCCCCAAAATCATATATGTTCACTTGTGTTGAAATGCTAGTTAGACTTGTGAAGTGAGTTTCCTCATCTATAAAATGAGGATGATTATGTCAGTTCTACCTCTTCCTGAGAACTGTAAGGATTTTATAATATGACAAAAATCCTGCTATAATAATAATAATAAAACAAGTTTCCAAATAAAAAAATGTATCAAGTGCTACTATGTAAGTCAAGCATGATGTAAACTGAAGAGACCATTGGCTTTGGCAACATGGAGGCCACTAGTGACATTGATGAAAACAGTTTCATTGAAGGAGGGTGAAAACCTGAGGGAATGGATCCAGAAGAGAAAGGGAAAAGAGGAATCAGAGGCAATCAGAATAGAAAACTATTTTTAAGGGCACTGGCTACAAAGAGAAGTGGGATAAATTCTACCCAGTCGACACTACTGCAATTATTTTTCTCCTCTCTGCATCTCACTTCCTGCTATTTTCTGTGCCACACACCCAGGTAAGCAGGCTTGGTTTAAAGAACCTTGCTGGGTATGCAAATGCTTATGTACACATGTGTCTGATTAGTCTGAAGATTAAGGGACAGTCAAAATTCTAAGTTTGGGATGAAAGGAATCCCAGTAAAGAGAAGAGGTGAAATAGAACAATAGCTGGTAGGAAAAATGGAGTAAAATGATATTCTTCAAAAGGAAAAAATAGTAGCACGTTCAATTACTGATGGGAATAGTCCAATAGAATTGGAAATATTAATTATATTAGAGAGAGAAAGGGTAATTGCTTGAATAATGTTTTTCAAGGCAGCCAGAAGGGATCTACTGCATGAATAGAGAGGTTCACTTTAGATAGAGCCATGGATAGCTAAACTATAGTAACAAGGTTCAGATTTTGGTTTAGATCAGGGGTTCTTAACCTTTTTTGTTCCATGGACCCCTTTGCCAATCAGGTGAAAACCACAGACCCCTTACTAGGTCCACACTATACTTTGTATTATTTAATAAATATATCACACCCACACCGACAAGTCCCCACAAGAATAATTTTTTTTTTTTATTTCAATCCAAGCTCACAGACCCCTTGTTAAGAACCCCTGGTTTAGACCATAGATACAGTGGAAGTAGGTAGAAATTATCTTCTAATTGCCACAGTTTAATCAGTGAAATTGAAGTAAGAAGCAATGTCATCAGCAGAATGATGAGGTAGGAGACTAAGAGAGTGAACTGACCAGTGACATACTGTATGATTTCTGAGCAGCCTTCATGGCCCACTTAAAGTTTGTGGTTATGAATTTAAGGTAGGACTAGCCAGCATGACTGACAGTTTTATTCCAGGCACAGTTAGCTGCACAGTTATAGGCAATGAGTAGGTACAGAGTTGGGCTTAACCAGAGTGGGTTTTTTCTGTCAGAGTATTAATAAGAAGTGAAAGACAAAGGAAGTGAAAGTTTCTGCCAAGAAGGAAGTGATTATGATGACTGACAAAGAATCCCCGAGAGGTAAAGGCCAGTGAAAAATTGGTAGGATAAAAAAATGGAAGCCCTCATAAGGGCTAAGGATTATTGGAATAATGGTAATGGAGTGATTGATCTGGAAAAAGAAAGGTGATGATTATCATGGGGTGGGTCACACTTAATTGAAATTTTGGGAGGGTTGCAGTTAAAGATAATGACAATTGACAGGGCATGCACTGAGACAGGATAGAGGGCAAGATCTTTGGAGGAGAGGAGCTCAAGAGACTGGGACCAAGACGTTGGAAGAATCGTCTATCTTTCTACCATCTACCTACCTATCTACCTATCTGTTGAAATTGCCAAGAATTAAGATGAGTCATTTTGGAGAAAATGACATTGAACCAATAGCTAAAATCATTTACATATGAAGGGAAGTGACACAAAGATTGATAAGGACAAAAGTGAGGAATGGTAAGTAGATCACATAATACGATGACATGAGATTTTAAACTGGAGCTTTTAGAAATAAGATTGAAAAGATGCAGTGGACAGCAAGAAGATAGTTGTCCCACTTCTGGGACCTGTTATTTGAGCATTGTGACAGAAAAAGTAGCCATGCTTGATTACTGGCAATGCAGTGTTCTCAGGGCACAGACAAGTTTCCTTTAGAGCAAGAAATAAAGAGAACATTTACAAAACAAGCTGAGGATAGAGAGAATTTTGCTGATGATATTGAATTGTGTTAATCCCAGAAGAAACACTGAAAATTTTTCTGGAGTTGAAAGTCATGAGATAATGGGGAATGTGCAAAGTTTATGGAGACTTAAAGTATGAGAGGAAAAGGTGTCTTAGGAGACTTCAGCTTCTTTCTAATTTTTCTGAGAACTCAGAACTTCTCTTGGCCCCTGATGTTGAAGTTGAGATGGGGCATCACACATTTATGCTGTAAAAATGGACTAGGCCTTATAGTTCTAAAGAGAATCTAACTTTTGTACATTCTTACCAGTTTTATATACCAGATGGGGGGGGGAAATGGACAAATATAAGAATTGTGGGATATTGAAGCCTCTCTTTGTCTTACCTTGATATCTGGAATACTGAGAGACTAGAGGGTCAGAGATAGAAACCCTCAGCCTCTTTGACTTAGAAATTGGAGGGAATTTACAGATGTCTGCGTAAGCAAGAAGGGTGTCATTGTGAGTTTGCAGTGTGTTTGTGTGAGAATTCATTGCAAAAAGAAAACCAGGAAATATATTCCCCAAAGTCTACTACTCTATTCCCAAGGTGATCAGAACTTATATGAAGCGAGAGACTTTCTCCTAACAAGACTAAAAGCTAAAAGTTTCAGCATTCTAGCCAAAAGAAGCTGGTAATAATGAGTCTTCCCACCCCTGTCCCTGTCCTCTATATTCTACAGGGTCTCCTGGGATGCATAAGCTGTAGATAGCAAGGGCATATGCTCCAGTAAACCCCTTTTTTGTTCTTCCTTCTCACTCAGAAAGGGTGTGGGATAATGGCTTTCAGGCATGATTTGTATTTCTTTCCTCTATTTTAGAACTCTGCTACTTACCGAATCATTAGTTAACTCTAATTGGATATCAAAATATTACTATTTCTAATTCCAAATTTTAATGTTGGAAGCCATATCCACAGCCATTTGCTCACTGTATATATCTCATATTAATACATAGATTGCATTTAACCCATTGTCAATATTCTCAGCAACCCATTGTCTCCACTTCCCTCATTTACCTTCCAACTGAACTGCATCTTCACTCTCTTTCATATCTCCTTGAGCCCACAGTTCATTTCCAACATGCTTCTATCACTAAAATGTCCTTTCAACCTCTTCAGCAATTTGTATTCACCATACCACAGTCTCAGTAAGTGAAGCTTAATTGTCTGAATTCTCTTAGTTCATAATATTGCCTATGTACAAGGCAACACTAGTGTGTCTATAATTTTGGTCTTTTAAAAGACTATGTAGCCAACAGTTGGTACTTATAATTCATAAAATCATTTCAGTGGAAAGTGAACCCCCAAGATATGGATGTAAAACCCATTTTTAAAGTTAAAAATAGAGATTGTAGGATGTAAGAAGCACTGTGCAAACTATAACATATTGTATAAATGTTAAATATCTTTTCTTTCTGAGCCAAAAGCTGTGGTATGTAGGGAACCAACCCACTTACCTACTATAAATTCTACCCAGTTGACACTACTGCAATTATTTTTCTCCTCTCTGCATCTCACTTCCTGCCATTTCCTGTGCCACACACCCAGGTAAGCAGGGACCAGGAGATCTTCCCAGGCTTGGTTTAAAGAACCTTGATGGGTATGCAAATACTTATGTACACATGTGTCTGATTAGACTGAAGATTTAGGGACAGTCAAAATTCTAAGTTTGGGGTAAAAGAAATCTCAGAACATAAGATTCCGTTTGAAGTAGAGATGAGTGTCAAAGAATAACAATTGGATTGAAAGAAAAGGGCCAGACCTATGGAATAGGACCAATGAAATAAACAGGTTTAGGAAGCACATTTGAAATAATTTTCAGAAGCAATTGGATACAGGATTATAACTATAGACAAACTGCAGTGGGCAGGGATGCTAAGGTTTTTTGTTTTTTTTTTCAGCAGGAATGAGAAAGCCATACCATTCTGAGTCTAGTTATACAAGGTTGCTGATCTAGCCAGATGTGTCCCAGACACTTTTGCATATCCTAAAGGATACTTATCATAAGTGTTGAAACACTGGATCCTTTTGATGTGTGGTGAAGAATAACAAGACTGCCTTCTTAGCCTAAGGAGAGAAACAAAATGAGCTTTTTCCATCAGTTGGAATAATGTGAAAACTGACTTAAAAGGTTTTTCTTTTAAACATTACCACTGGTGTGATATAAATACATATGGTGTTTCATGGCACAGTAAAAATGTGGAATGGTGTTACAGAGAATGCTCGTTTCCTGAAATGAATCCTGCATAGAGCTGTCACTTATATAGGGAATTTCTGGTGGCTTCCTATGCAGGATTCGTGATGGGGCTCTTGGCGCCACTGGTCTCACTGTGCCATTGATTATCTTGTGGCCAAGTAACACCCAAATGAGGGGTAGTATCAGCTAATGAGGCTAATTCAACGGCTTTTCCTCCTCTAACCAAGATGTGTAACACACAGGGGTACCACGGTCATAGGTCGCTGAGCTACTCATTTCCTCAGCCCCAGGCAGGGCTTAGGACAGAGACTTGGAACAGCCTCATCTAGTTTTTCCAGTGTGCCCAACAAATATTGCCATATTTTATGTGTGCTATGACATGGAAAAGGTATGAAATACAGAGCTAATCACTAAGAGGGATTCTGTATGTCATGATGAGTCAGAAAAAAATGAATCTCACCATCTTAGAGCGGGTAGCATGGCTTTATAGAAAGAAATGTAGGATTTAGAGCCCTCTAGACCTAAGTTTACGTCCAAATTCCACCAGCTAAGAGATGTGTGGCTGGTTACCTAAGCCATCTGAGTTTCTGTTTTCTCATCTGTGAAATGGAGATAACAACCTGCTCCCCTCCTAGAGGTTCACTGTAGGGTTAAAAGCTAATTGCTTGTTTCATATCTGGTGCACAGTAAGTACTCAGTGGATTCTATTTCCTTTCCCTGCCCCCTATTTCACCATGACCATGACCACATGTGAATACCACTTCCTTACTCAAGAGCTGTAGGAAAAATCAAATGGGGAAAAAATAAGTCTGAAGTCAGAGCTTATCATATGAAGAAAAATAGTTTTAATAGTGCCTCTGTCTTTGCTTAGAATGTCAACTATTTCCTCCTCCTTTTAAAATATTACTCAGTTTCTAGATTTCAGATCCTCCTCTGTGAAATATTCCCCATTTCCATCCCTGGACTCCAACTAATTATAGCTTCCCCTATAGCCCATGGTGTTTACGTATGCTCTATTCCTGATTCCATTTTGCTTTTTATTGGGGTTAGTTATTTATATGCCTGTCTTTATTAGTAGATTCCAATTCCTTAAGTGGCCTTTTCTGATTAATCTTTGTAATGTTGCTCTGATATCAGGTTATGCCTCATAACAATACTCTGTACTTATTATTGAAACTTACTACATTCCAGGCAGTGTTCTAAGTGCTGACTTAAAATGTGTTACTTAATCCTCACAACAACATAAAGAGATGGGTACTGTCTTGGGTCATCACAATTATACAGATGAGGAAACTGAGGCTTCTGGAGGGTAAGCTAATTACTCACGGCCACATAGGGGGAAAGTTGTAGAGTCAGGATTCAAACTTAGGCAGTCTGCTTCCAGACTATGCTGGTGAAATGGCATGTCGATTTAGGACACAGGCTCTCTCCTCCGCTCCCTGTCGGACAGCACCTGTGACTGCATGGGTAGAGTGGCAGCCCAGGAAAACAAGTGCACAACAGAGCAAGTGCCTTTCAGAACGTAGTGCAGCAGCAGAGGTGTTTAAATTAAACTGTCATGTTCTCTCCCATACACAGTGAGAGGATTTGAGTCATCATTTAGGAGTAGCAGCATGAGGCTGAGGGTAAACTGCCTCGTGTAGCACTAATTTAGATAGCAGCTTCCAACTGAAATCTACATCTCACCACAAATCAAGGTGCACGCCGTCTGTGCTGGGAGACAAATGATGTCAAACATCTGCTGAAAACACATCTACAGATTGTAAGAAGCCCAAGCTTACAAGCACAGGAACTGACCCCCAATTATCTTGGTGGCAGGAGCCTTTTGGGTCTCAAGTGGATTCTTTCTGGAAACATGGAGTTTCCTCCACAAGACACGGGTCAAGACATCATCTAGGAAGGTGAGTGGGATGCAGAGAAAAGGAAGGGCCCCAAAGGGCAGATCCAGGAAGTAACATTTGTTGAGTTTCCAGACATCATGTACTACACAAACACATGTATGTGGGAGTTGGGGGAGTGTTTGTCGTGGTATATAGCAGATTTACTGATGAGAACAATGAGGTTCAGAAAAGGTAAGAAACTTTCCAAAGGCGAGATGGCAAAGCCAGAAAAGGATTCAGGCTCAAGTTCTTCCTGACTCTAAAACCTGTTCTCTTCCTATCTCACTCGAGGACCAACTAATCATCTTCATGAGATTTCATAGACTTACTGAAGGCTGTATAATGTTCTTCATACATTTTCATTCCTTCATTGTTCAAAAGTGTATTGTATATCTCATATGTCAAGTAGTATGCTAGGAAATGGGAATCCAATAGAATATAAAACAAACCTCATCCTTATCCGTATAGGGAAGATATAAAACATACAAACTGATGTGTAATTGGTCAGGTGGTGATAACTTCCATGAAGAAACACAAAGCAACATCTGAGGCATGGAGAATGATGGGGCACACTTTTCTCTATAAAAGGTCAGGGAAGGCCCCTGTTAGGGTGGGATAGAGCAGAGAGTAGAAGCATGTATGGCGTCACATGAGCTATGCCAATATAAACATGAAAAGCATTCCAGGGCAGAGAGGGCAGCAAATGCAAAGATCCAGAAACATATTTCAAATTTTTGTGTAGTCTCTATTCTAGGAAGAACAAAGTAGTTACTGAAATCAAAGCAGAGTAAGTGAGAGAGAGAATGAGAGAGAGAGAAAGGGTGAAAAATGAGGGAAAAGGGTATCTGGAGTCTAATAATGTAGACCCTTATAAGCCATTGAAAGGAATTTGGGAATTACTTTTAGTGCAATAAGAGGCTACTGGGTTTGAACAGAGAAATGAAATAGAATGACTTATGTTTATTGCTACTATATAGAGAATAGACTGTGGGGATCAAGAGTTGAAACAGAAATGCAAATTTGGAGACATCTGCAACAACACAGGCAAGAGATTGTGGTAAATTGTACCAGGGTTGTAGCAGTGGAGGTGGTGAGAAGTGGTCTGAGAAGTGGTCAAATCCGAGATCTACTTGAAGTTAGAGTATGCAGATTTATGGTCAGATTGTATATAGGGTAAAAGAGAAAGAGAGGCATCAAGTTGACATCAAAATTTTTGTTTGGGCAATGTATTAGTTTGCTAAGCTGCCAAAAGCTGATGTCTTAAAATGCATTGGCTTTAATTATGGTAATATATTAGATTAAAAGCTTACAGTTTAAAGCTGTGAAAATGTCCAAATCAAGGCATCATCAAGACAAAGCTTTCTTCCTGAAGATCAGCTGCTGAAGATCTTGGACTCTTCTGTCATGTATCAAGGCACATGGTGATGTCTGCTAGTCTCTCCCTTCTCTTTCAGATTTCACTGCTTTCAGCTTCTTGCTTATGTGGCTTCTTCTCTCTTTGCCTGAATTTCATTCTCTTCTAAAGGACTTCCGTAAGACCCTTCCTGAATGAAGTGGGTCACATCTTAAGATCCTACTCACCAAAATATCCTACTTATAATGGGTCCACACACACACAGGAATGGATTAACTTTAAGAAAATACTTTTCTGGAGTCCATACAGCTTCAAACCACCACATCACATGGAATTGGAAGAATGGACAGGGAAAACTGAAGGAGGAATAGTTTTGTTGGGGGGAATCAAAAGTTTAGTTTGGACATAATGGTGTAAAGTTCAGGCTGGATATACAAAAAATATATGAGCACAGACAAACTCAGTTACAAAACCTCTCTACGTCTTTAACGTCCCTTTACGTCTCAATCCCTTCCATCTCAAGGCTTCTGATTTTAGTTACCTAATTATATTAATTTCCTTGCAAAGCTGTAAAGGAAATGTGGCCCTTAGATTTCTTTTTTTGATTTTTAAAAAAAATTATTGAAGTATATCACTCATACATGAAAATACATAAACAATAAGTGTATAGCAGTAGTTGTGAACTTACACAACAAACATATATAACATCATACAGGGCTCTCATACCTCATCCTACCACCAATATCTTGCGTTGCTGTCAAAGATTTTAACTAATGATTAAAGAGCATCCTCAAAAGATAAATACTAACCAAAGTATTTTCTCCAAACCCACCCTCTTATTATTTTTTATATCATTTATCTATGAACATACATGAACAATAAGTGTATAGTAAAAGTTGTGAACTTACAAAGCAAACTTTCATAACATCACAGGGCTCCCATACATTAACCCTCCACCAACACCTTGCATTGTTGTGAGACATTTGTTAGAAATTATGAAAGAATATTGTCAAAATCTTACTACTAATTATAGTTCTTATCTTACATTTGGTGTATATTTCCCCCAAACCACCCTATTATTATTTTTTTAACATATTTTTATGACAGAAGTCATAAACTTACAAAATAATCATGCACATGTTCAGAATTCCCAAACAACATCCCTCTATCAACACACCACACCATGGTGGAACATTTGCTACAGATTAAGAGATAATATCATCCGATTATTACCAGGTCCACAGCGTACATTTGGCACACATTTTCCATACTCCCCGATTATCAACACAGTACATCTTTGGCATAGATGCAAGAATATTACATTACTACTGTTAACCACAGTCCATAGGTCACTCCAGTTGTATTTTTCCCATGCTTCTCCACATTCCCACCACCCTGCAATAGTGACGTGTATCTGCTGTAGCTCACAAAGGACACTCTTGCATCTGGACCATCAACCACAATTCTCATTCATCTCTGGATTTACTGTGCTATTCAGTTCCTGATTATTCTCTAGCTTTCTGTCACTTGGCATTTATATCTCTAGACTACCATTTTCAGCCACATCCCTATTTATAAACCAGCTGTTACTCACTATAATGTGTTACCATCAACTCTGTACATTTCCACACTTTTACAGTAAAACTAATTAAAACTTCTACATACATTAAATATCAGTAGTTCATCTCAGTCCTCCTCTTATCTCCTTTAAGAATCTACACCGGGAAGCGGCTGTGGCTCAATTGGTTGGGCTCCCGTTTACCATATGGGAGGCCCTGGGTTCCTGGGGCCTCCTGGTGAATGCAAGCCGGCCCGCACGGCGCAGTGAGCTGGTGCAGTAAGATGACACAACAAAGGGAGACAAGCGGACACAGAAAAATGCAAAGTAATTGCACACAGAGAGCGCAAGCAGTAAGGGCGGGATAAATAAAAATAAATCTTAAAAATAATAATTATCTACCACTTACTACCAAGTCTTGAAGATATTTTCCTACATTTTCTTCTAGAAGCTTTATGGTTCTTGCTTTTATATTTATGTTTTTGATTCACTTTGTGTTAATTTTTATATTAGGTGTTAAATAGGGGTCCTCTTTCCTTCTTTTGCTGTGGATATCCAGTTTTCTCAGCAACATTTGTTGAATAGACTGCTCTGCCCGAGCTGGGTGGGCTTTACAGGCTAGTCAAAAACCACTTGACCAGACATGTGAGGGTCTGTCTTTGAACCATCAGTTCGGTTCCATTGGTCTATGTGTCTGTCTTTATGCCAGTACCATGCAGTTTTTAACCACTGTAGCTACGTAATACAACTTAAAGTCTGGAAATGAGAGTCCTCCAACTTCTCTTTTCTAAGATGTTTCTGGCTATTCAGGACCCCTTGCCATTCCCAGTGAAATTGATAATCAAGTTTTCCATTTCTTTAAAAAATGCTGATGGAATCAGGATTGCATTGAATCTGCATATCAATTCGAGTAGAATTGACATCTTAATGATATTTAGTTCTTAGGATTATTCTTAGCCCACCGAATTTACTAATCAGTAGCTGAAGTTGGTGCCCAACTGTCTCTTCCTCCCCCATTTTTGAGAAGCGGAACTGCAGAATAGCTCCTGAGGCGGCTTGTGCCTCCAGGGGAGGATGGACACTGGCCTCCATGGTGTGGAGGGCTCTACTTAAGAATCTTCTCTGCAGATGGGCATCTCCTCCTTCCATTCTTTCAAGGATGTTGGAGGATCCACTTCTGGTCTTCTTGAGCCCCAAAACAAGTGCTTTAGATAGCTCTGGGTGATTATTAACTGCCCTGTAGCAGGAGCTGATTCTAGGAGGTCCTTACTCTGCTGCCATCTTGCTGGTAATTCTGGCCCTGGGATTTTAAGAAAGTTCCTCACTCAAAAATCGAAAGAAGAGGAGATTATCTCTTAATCCAAACAAAGATATATAGAAATACCAAACTTGATAATTTAGTTGAAGTAATTAGAATGAAATGTTGGAAGAGAGCTATGAGGGAAGAAGGGTAGAGTTTTTAACAGAAAAAAGAAGTAGTGTTTTAGAAAATAGACAATAGCTCACATGGAATTTTCTCTCAAAATTGATCTACTCTGAAAGATTCCCAGTTCGGCATGCTCAGCAATCCTGTGATAACATTACCACCTCTGGAAAGAGACTATAATATTCCAATTCCATCAGTAACTTTAGCAGAAAAAAGAATGGTAACCAAAATTGATATCTTTCCAAAGAGAAGCAAACTGGCCCTGCTAGAACCTGAATAAATGATAGAGATACAAGATAACTGGTTTGGTTCTCATACAGATTTGAGACATTGGAGTTAAGGACAAGTAAGGTGTTTTTTGGGCAAAGTGGGGGAAAAAGGGGAGAATGGTAATCCGTGTTGTAGATTACAAAAAATAATGGAAGGAAGGAGGGGAGGAAAGACAGATAGGAGTAAGATGCTAGAAAGCATATCACAAAATGGACAGATGCTGGAAACTGGCATTTAGCACAGGATGAAAGGACATTGGAGACCTTATTTCAGAGATAGACTTTCATGTGGAAGAAAGATGAGATTGCTGTGTAGCTTCAGAAGGCAAATGACACAGTTTGGCTAAGCTCAGGCTCAGTGTGTCTGGGCTCTTCCTCTATTAGCTGTGTTAGTCAGAACACATTACTGTACTTCAATGTGCTTTGGGTATATTTTCTGTAAACGGGAGTAACAGCAGTACCTACTTTAAAACATTGTGAAGATTAAATAAGATAACTGACAAAATGAATGAGTTGGCCAAGGTTGAGGAAATTAGCCCTGGTTTGGGGCTGACTCCTAGTGTGAAAGTGCAGAATTCTAATTCATACTTGTTTCAGGGTCAGTCTAGTATTGAAAGTGGTCAATCAAATAGGTGAAACATTTAGCATAGCAGAAGTTGTGCTTCCAATTGATTTGTCCATTGAGAAGAAAATCTAAACCATCAGTTAGGAGGTGGGGGCATGTGGGCTGGTAGGTGTGGGGAATAAGATTTTGTTTCCTGGAGAAAGATTAAAGATAGAATCTCAGAAAGGTGTCAGGATTTCATCAAGGTAAACTAGGGTTCATGTTGGGCACAAGTTTCAGGTAGAAAAACCAAGATAGAAATCCACCCACTTGGTTTGGTCCAACAGAGAATAATGAGGACAAATTCACTTGATACATTGGCTTCCAGGAATTTTTTATTCAAATATTTCCTTCATGTGGCACTGAGACCTCTGTATGCTCAAAGCTCTGAATAAATTGACTTTTGGATCTTGGTAGCTAAAGACACACAGGGAAATACACAGTGGGTGATTATGGCTGAAACGGGAGGGAGACAGAAGGGTAGGTCTTCCTCTGTTGAGATTTTTTTTAACAGTAAAAATGAACAGAGCAAGTTGTCAGGGAAGTAGTAAGTACCCTGTTTCTGGAAATCTCAAACATTTAATGGGGAGACCATTGTGAAGATTCATGCATCAGGGGTTCTAGTAGACTTCTAACATGTACCTTCTAAATCTGTGTAGTGGGCTGAATGGTGGCTCTCAAAGATACCTGGTCCTAATCCCTGGAACCTATGCATGTTACCTCATATGGTAAAGTTTTTGCAGTTTTAGTTCAGGATCGTGAGAGGAGGAGATTATCTTGGATTACCTAGGTGGGCCCTAAATGCCATCACATGTCTCCTCATAAAAAGGCAGAGGGAGATTAGACGCAGACACACATCCCACATACACAGGAGAAGCAATATGAAGACAGAGACAGAATGATGCAGCCACAAGTCAGGGAATGCTGACAGCCACCAGAATGAAAGAGGAAGGAGCTCATTCTCCCCTTGGGCCTCTAGGAGCACGGCTCTGCCTTCACCTAGATTTTGGACCTCTGGCCTCCAGACTGCAAGAAAATAAATTTCTATTGTTTTAAGTCACTGTAACTGTGATTTTTTTTTTTTTTTTTTTTTACAGAATCCACAAGAAACTTATACATTCTGTTTCCAGAATTTCAAGAGACAAATATAGGTATGGATTACTGAAATAAAGACAGAGCAACAGCAATCAAATTCATTTACTCTTTCCTAACTTCTGTATTTCCTTATCATCTTATTTAAAACTGTCCTAAATAAAGTAAACTAAATACATATATTTGTCCTTTAGTCCAGTTGCCAGTAGATGCTAGGAAGGGAATAAAGTTAACAAAATAAAAAGCCCAGGGAGTTGATGATTATGTAATCAGGGAGTTTGCAGAAGATAGTTAAAACCATGCTGTTTCCTCTATTTCCTCTCAAAACATATGGTTCTTATGGGGAGGAAGTTCTGTTTAGGCAACTTAATCAGACTCCTACCAATTATTAAGTTCTAAAAAGATAAAGAAGTGTAACTTAAATAACACAGGAAGAAACCAAGAAGGATGACCCAAGAAGGAATGGTCAGTGTTAGTATCCCAAACTCATGTAGTCATACATTCATTCTTACAACAAATATTATTGGGTCCCTACTATGTAAAATGCATTTTTGATATGGAGGATAGAGTGATGAGCAAGTTATATAAAGTTCCTACTTAATAAAACCTATCCTTCCCTATGGGGGAAAGGTAAAACGTGTAAATTCAGAAGTAAACATCATCATCTCAGATAGACGTAGGTGCAATAGAAAGTAAAACAGTATGCAGACTAGAGAATATCTAGGGTAGGGGGGAGTAGTATTTGAGTTGAGACTTGAATAATTAGAAAACTCTAGTCATATGTTGATCAAAAGAGAAAATGCTCCAGGCAGCGGGAGCAGCAAGTGTATAACAGGAAAATGAAGATATGGCCAACTGTGCGTTTTTAAATGATGACTCAAACTACAGGGAGGTAATGGGGGAAAGCATGAAATGGACACCAGTAGGCCAGCTGAGAGGTAATGGTAGCTTGGCCTCTGGAGGTGACATGACAGGAGACCTTCATCCTGAATTCATCCCATTATCCATTTTCTGGGCCCATCTGTGGGAGTGTACAGAAAATTTATGGATATAGACAGTTCACTAAGTCTACCATTACTTTGTTCAGAAGAAAAGACTCTGGGTAAATGGATTCAAGTGTTAATGGAAATTAACTGCTGAAAGTGACACTTTGCTGACTGCTAATTTTTCAATTTTGTTTTTTATGCTCTACTAGGCTACACATGAAATCATCTACATATTGTTTGTCTTTTCAAATATAGTCGAATTTCCTATTGCCAATGTTTTCATTTTTTAGAAATAAGACAACATATGCACATGTGATGCATTTAATCACATTTGGGACCAGACCCAAACAAGTATTCCATGAAGCTTTTTCAAATCTATGAATAAGCTATTAAAAAATATTTGTGTGTTTTATAGCTGGTATTCAAAGTTAACAGATAAGTTGGAAAGAGGTCACTGATGAAAGTAGAAAATAATAGTACAGGAATTAAACTGGACTCCGTTTTACCCTTAACTAGTTGTATGGACTTGAAAATGTCATTTAATCTCTGTGATTCTCTATTTCTTCATCTCTAAAAGGAAAATAATGGGCTAACACCTTCAAAGTTCTTTCTTCCTCCAAAATGTTATGAAAATATTAATTTTCCTCAAACTCAGAGCCTATCCTTTCCCTTTTCTTATCCACATTCTGTACCTCACCTATTCATGCTGTTTTT